>CAHIKZ030000529.1:945000-947500 GCA_903632075.3 Acanthosepion pharaonis | reverse complement strand
AGCTTATAGGTATTTGCTACACGAATTTCGATAGAAATGATACAGGACACTACAAGGACAATACAAAAGCACCAAAGACAACAGAACAAGATATTAGTAAGAAAGCTAAAAGATTCCTCCTATAATTAGTCTTAGAAAACCGAATAAATTTCATCGCTAAGTCAAAAACATTTATCACACTAAAAGACCAGACGAAAATTTCACGACAGACCCAAAATGCAAACTGATAAACCCAACCAAAAGTGAACTATGTAAAATAAGTAAAAGCAATTATTTGAGTGCTAAGGAAGCATAAATCAGTAGAAAAACACAAAAACGACTATAGACTAGTTCCGCAACTTAAAAAAAAAAACAAAAAAATCTAATCACCAATTTATAGAACAAGATATGAAAGAGTTTTACTCTTCTATAACACAACTCATGCAGGATAAGGCCATCTCTTTAGCGCAAGAACAAATGACAATAAACATAAGCGAAGTAAACATCATTAAACAATCCCGAAAATCACGTTTATGCAACGCAGACGCATGGATAAAGAAAGAAGGGACCTTTGATACTACAATGGGTAGCTTTGATGATGCAGAGACCTGTGATCTTATAGGTATATATTTGCTACACGAAATAAAATTCGATAGAAATGATACAGGACTCTACAAGGACAACACAAAAATGACCAAAATTAACAGACCACGATATTAATAAGGAAGCTAAATCATTAGTTCAATAATTATGTAAACGTGCAACACTCTCCCTGACTGTCCAAGATTTCCAACACCGCGGCTGGTCGCTGAAGTGACCGCTTCAGTCCAGAAATAACCTTATCCCACGTTGTAAGTTTGAGATTATAAGGCAACTTGATCGAATCGTCGCAGATATCTTCGTGTGGGACTCGAATAAATTGAACAAAAAGTAAATACTGTTTATATATCAGTCCTTCCCTCAATAATTGCTTATATCAGAGTTCGTATCCAATTAATTATCAGCTCAACCCGCGTCTAAATTGGAAAGGATATTATTGTTGACTTGGTAAAGTTTGGGTTGCTGCTTTGGTAAAGTTCGGCACAAGGCTGAAGTCGGAGTGTTCTCTTCGGCAGGCAATCACGTGGGGTGTATCACGATCGGTGGCTGGGACGAACTCTCTGCCTTCTCTTTCCTGTCTCCGTCTCCGTCTGTGTCTGACGAATTCGCTTCGTGCATTCGTATTTATCGACATTCGCTCAAACTGGCGCGAGGCACAACGAATAGAAGGATTTCGGTAAATCTTCTTCGTTATCGGCTTACTTCTTAATTCTGGAGAATTCCCTTCTTTCACTCTATTATATTGTTATCTCTCACTAAATCTCCTCAGTGAGATTAGGTGGATTATCCACCCTCTCCTGGTAAATCAACACAACTCATGGCCATCTCTTTAGCTTAAGAACAAATTACCTAAACGAAGTAACACATTAAGCACTCCCGCAACCCACTATTATTCGACAAGTAGAACGTGTGGATAAAGAAAGAAGGAATCTGGTATTAATCTTACAATGAGAAGCTTTGACGGTACAGGACTTGTGAGCTTATAAGTATATATTTACTACACGAAGTAAATTAATCGATAAAAAAGATATAGACCTCTATAGGAATGACGATCACATAATCTAAGACCTGTAACAGACAAAACAAATTACAAAACCAGAAAAACAATCATAAATATTTTCAAAAATATGGGATTCGGCATAAACATAAAAACTAACCTATAAAAAAAAGTATATATCAACCTAATGACAAACCACTTTATATATACACATCTTCCAAGCACACATCATCAATAATGAAGCAGACCCCACAATCAATAAACTCCTGGTTATCTGACAATTGTTTTAGCGAAATCATCTTCAACGACGACAAGAAAGATTATGATTACTAAAAGTTCGTGGATTTTTGGCAACACATCAAACGGCAAAAAAAGCCAAATAAAAACTATCATATGGTTCATCCCAATGTACAACAAAGCCGTTAAAAACAAACGTACGAATAATATATATTAAACTTATACAAAAATACCCCCAATTAAGCACTGTGTACAAGATATTCAACAATAAAAATCAGATAGAGTTACACTAAGAATACAACCCAAATAATAAAAACATACAAGAAGAAAAAGAACCAACAAACCACTCGCACAAATCAAACTCAAGTGTAACTTCAGAGCAAAGAACGAATTTCCCATAAATGGAAATTGCTTACAGAACAATGTACTGTATCAAGCCACAGAAAATTAGCAGGTAACGAAGAAAAAATATAGATAGGAGTAGCTGAAGAACCCTAGAAGCAAAGAAACTATGACACAAAACACCCTTTACAAATAGTAAATACGCGAACACCTAAATGTTTTCTAAACTTACCTGGGATATTAAAAACAAGAAACAGATCACACCAAAAGTATCATGGAAAAGAAGTTAAACAGTATCAGCCTATAACAATAAATCCAAAAACTGTAAACTCTGTGTCTGGTGGA
>CAHIKZ030000529.1:885000-942500 GCA_903632075.3 Acanthosepion pharaonis | reverse complement strand
AATACGAGTGGCCAGCTGTTATTATTATCTATCTATCTATGTGTGTGTGTGTGTGTCGTTAAATACCAAGGAGGTTTTTCTTTTGATAATCTTTTTTTTGGATTCTTTCTATGGGATCATTTGTTGGTGAAAGAGAAACCCCAAATTCAGTTTTGAAGCGTTTTCCACCATCGTCGATCGTCGTCAGGAATGATATTTTCTTGATTTTTGTCTGTTAAATTGTCTGTTTACGGAGCGTCTGTTCAAATATGGGTATCCACTAATGTTTAAAGTGAAAAATCTGTCGTATTAATAAATAAAATAAATCCATTACTTTTTTATATATATATATATATATATATATATATATATATATATATATATTATTTATTTTAAAAATTCATAACATAAATATGTTATAAAGTGATAACAACTGTCGTATAAATAAATAAAATAAATACATTACTTCTTTATATATATATATATATATATATATATATATATATATATATATATATATATATATAATTATATATTTTTAAAAAATTCATAACATAAATATGTTATAAAATCACTACAAAAATAGCCATTTTGTTTCAACACCTTCTATATATATATATAAAGAAGTAATGGATTTATTTTACATTCTCGCTAAAATTTTATTTATATATATATATAAATTAGTTCACGGATGCTTCTTACAGAAGGTGGGTAAAGTATACCGATGAAAGACATTCGAAAAAGATATAATAATAATAATAATAATAATAATAATAATAATAATAATAATTGCATATTATGCTAATAAGCAAAAGAGGAACATTATGAGAAAAATATTTAAAATCGAAATTTTTGTACACTCTAGTGCGCTTTCTCAGCGCAAAATAAAATGTAGTTGGAAGATTATTTGATAAAAACATTCAAAAGCGTTCTGTTGCGCATGCGTAGATTTCTTGTCAAATTCATGACTATTATTAAATGGTTGACCATTGAATAGAGTATACATTATTATTCATGAGATAGTCGATATTTGTTTTTTATACATTGGTATCAAATATAGATTATATACGTATTAGAATCCGATAAAATGATACGATAAAAAACAAATAGAAAACGTTTAAAAATTTACTATATTTCGATTTTGTTTAAGTTTCATCAGAAAATGAAATATAGAGGAGAAAAGAAAATTAAATGCACACAAATGAATACACATTATCATTCGAATCCGGCAGAGACAGACAAGAATTTGTTTGACAGGAGAGAGACACATGAGGTCTGTTTAACCAAAGACAAACAAATAATACAAAAATAAATAGACTAGAACTTTCTTTTCTCCTCCATATTTCATTTTCTGATGAACTTAAATAAAAGCGAAGCATGCTAAATTTATAAAACGCTTCTTATTTGTTCCTTATCACACGCACACACGCACGCGCATATATATATATATATATATATATATATATATATATATATACGCACGCACACACATACACACGGGGCACTTCAGTGTGGTGTGATGGTTAGTAAACTTGTCTTACTAGATTAATTACGACTGAAAAGTGACTTCGATCCTCACTGGGTGCCTCAATATTTTCAGGCTTGTACTACTTCTGATTCACCCTTAGAAAATTAACATATATATATATATATATATATATATATATATATATATGTGTGTGTGTGTGTGTGTGTGTGTGTGTGTGAAAATATATAGAAAATAGGAAGGAACTGGTTAGGTAAATAATCCAAAGTTCCTTAGTATTTTAGTTATTATTTTTAAAAGATAGTGCTCGATACAAAAGTAGAGCATAAATATAATTATTTATTTAAAATGCCAACTCGCGGCATACACTTATTAACACCCAACACACGCCTACCCAATTTAAACAATTCGCCCTAACTGTTACCAGGGAAGTTTTGATTTCAATTATTAAAACACGTAAATTTCAGAAATACGTTATTCCCAAAAAAATTTCGCTTGAAGATGGAACAGAGCTTACTTTAACTCAATCTAATTCAAATAATTATATTGAAGTTTTCGGCTCTTGTTTTGAAACATGAGACCTCTTATGTCGCGAGTTGGAATCATATTTTTAAATAAATAATTACATATATATATATATATATATATATATATATATATATATATATATATATTTATTAAACAGTGTCTATATTATGTAAAATGTTATTTTAGTGGATACTCGTATTTGAAATAGACGCCTCATTTGTATTTTTATTTTAAACAGCGTGCATTACGTCTATCAGCCGGCTTATTCAAGGAATCAGAATAAAGAAAATGTGCTCTCCGGCACTGGGTGAACTGACAGTATATTAAACAAAAATTGTAAAATCAAAAACGCCTTCTTAATATAAACAAAGAAATAATTATTGGGTCTTCGTGTGATCTGTTTATAGCATAGCTATAGTTGTGTCAATGTATGAGTGATATATGTCTATTTCTGATGCTCTTTTTCCGCATTTCTTTCTTTAAGCCTTTGGGTAATCTATTATAATTTCTTGATCCTGCTGGAACGAGAAAGGAAAGAAAACAGGTTAGCCGATTCTATTATACTTTTTCTTTTCGTATTGCTATTAATCGTGTCTGTAGTTCGTTTGTTTCCTGCTTTCCTGTTCTCAATATGTTTGTTTTTATAACACAGATTCATTTTTGCACCTCTGATATATCCGTTTGTTCAGTTAGCGCGTTTTAAGCCGTTGTGGTCATCACTCCCGCCCATCTCACAGTTGTGATTCATAGTGACATTCAAGGAAGAATAGTACAATGGCTAGCTGGTTCCTTTTACACTGGGGATATTGAGGTTACCCCGTCCCTCTTCTGAGAGGTGGATTTGTTTTTGAAGTTACCTTCTAGCCTTTATTCTAAAGTGGTAGGACCTACAAGGTGGTTTTGAATTCAGAATTTCCTTCTCTTTGACTAGTTGCCACCCAAGGATACGGGACCGAGCCTGTCCTGCTATTTACCCATAGCTGGTTGGAGAGAAGATGTATTCATACCTTTCCCAAGGGTATTAGTACATGAGTGAATGTAATGAACTCAACTGGAATTCGAACTTATCTCTCCGATTCCTCAATCCGGGCAGCTAATCATTAATCCACCGTTTTTCCACAGGCCCCACAACATTCTGGTCGGTCGCTGATCACGTTTAAGGGCGGTAATAATCTTTCAAAACATCCATGTCAATGATCATCTGTTCTTGTTACACATGTTCTTGTTACACATGATAGATGTACTCATTAATAAATGGAGTGCGCATTTTCAAGGTCAATAAGAAGATGGTTCTGTTAAAACTGGATGAATGATCATCATTTCAGTTTATTCAGTCAGAGCATTTTGCTACCGCTGTGGTCACCACTCCTGTCCATCTCACAATTGTGTTTCATGCTGACATTCAAGGAAGAATAGTGCAATGGCTCGCTGGTTTCTTTTGCACCGGGGATGTTGAGGTTACCCCGTCTCTCCTCTCAGAGGTGGATTTGTTTTTGAAGTTACCTTCTTCTGGCCTTTTCCTAAAGTGGCAGGACCTACAAGACAGCAGGTTTGAATTCAGAGTTATAGAGCCCATTCTGCCCTGCTATTTTACTCATAGCTGGGAGGAAAAGTGATGGAATCATACCTTTCAGAATGGTATTAATACGTAAGCGAATGCAATAAACGTGACTGGAATTCGAACTCGGGTCTCCGATTCCGCAATCTGAGCCGCAAATAATATCTTCAATATCGTTTTTTTTTTTTAGAATTTGTTCATTTGTATTTAGATATATTAATAACTTCCTTTATTTTACAGTTTTTTTTAGCAGCATATCAGCTCCGTATGAATCATTCGATACCGAAATTTAATTTTCTTAGGGGCATTAATAATTTCTCTAACAAAAAAATGTCTGAAGGAAAATATATGGACAGTTTGAAAAGATACGGGTGACAAAATGGAAATGAAAACTCGAAATTGGACGCACTGAAAGAAGCTTTAGTGACATGAGCAAACGATATCATCCCAAAGGAGAATGGACGAAGTAAAAAAAAACGAATGGGTCACAAATGAGATTCTCGACATTGCAAAAGAGAGAGAAAACAATGTTAAGACACGGAACGGAATACAGAAAAAAAATGCAGAAATGGAGAGAATGAGTATCACAGATAAAGGCGATATCCAATAAAAAGAAACTAACAGGACAGAAGCCATGCTCGTCAACAAGCTGCATAAAATCCAAGGACGGAACTCTCATATTAGGGAGAGAGAAAATTTTCTTTAGCGCTGAAACGAATATATTGGAGATCTCATTCACGACAAAAGAGAACAACCGGAAATACACGGGCTGGAAATACTAAAAACTGAAGCGGAACATGCAATGGACAACTTGACTAGAAACAGAGCGGCAGGGCCAGTAGGGACTGTAATAGAGATGCTGGCAGACTTAGACGATTGTGACATAGGCAAGATTACAGAAATAATCAATAAAATCTACAACAGTGGTGATATACCAGATTATTTAAGCAAATCAATTTTCATAGCATTAAGAAACGAGGCGTAAACGAATGTGAAGTCCACAGAACAATCAGCCTAATGAGCCACATAACAAAAATCATCATTCTGAATTCTGATAACTAGAGCGCGAAGCAGAATCAAGCCAGAGATAGGAGGGGAACAGTGTGGGTTACTCAAGGGCCACCGAAACAAAGAAAGCGATATTTATGATGAGAATATTATCAGATATAGCAATACAAACGGAGTACCTGTGTTTTATAGACAACGCAAAGGTGTTCGACAGAGTACCCCACAAAGATCTGTTAGAGCTGCTCATCAACCTTGATATATTCGGGAAAGACATTAGAATAACCAAAAACGTCTACAGGCAGCATACCGCCTACATACTAATAAAAACTGCGTTCACAGGTATACAAAAATAGAAAAGAGGATAAGACAAGGATGTGTCTTCTCACCGGACATATTGAACCTACAACAAAGCAATTCTGAAAGAACTAGTAATCTTACCTGGATTCAATATTAACGTCCATAATATTAAACAATATCAAATATGCAGATGACACAGTGCTGCTAGCAGACACGGAAAGGAAAGTACAAAGTCTCCTACAGAAGGTAGCGAAGGAGAACGAGAAGAAGCGACTAAGCATAAAATACAAGATAGAATGCATGGTCATCAGTAAAAAGATGAGCCCAAAGCGCAAAGTACAGGCCGGGGATATTAAAATCAAGCAGATACAGAAATTTAAATATTTGGGAAGTGTTCTAACAGAGGACGGAAAGTATGACACTAAGACCCGAAAACGTATTAGGATGACCAAAGACGCATTTCAAAAGCTAAGCAGAGTATTACGAGACATGAAAATTTCGTTGGAAACAAAGAAAAGACAACTGAACTGTTACGTGATATCTGTCCTCCTGTCTGGCAGCGAATGTTGGACAATCTCCTCAAAGATGAAGAAGAGACTTGAAGCAACAAAAATATAGTTCTACAGAAGGATGCTAAATATACCCTGGCCCAAAAATGTGAGCAACGATGAGGTTTTGGAGAGAATGGCAACAAAGAGGAAACTTACCCCTAGCATCAGATAGAGGCAGTTGAAACTTCTGGGACACGTAATGAGGAAAGAGAGCTTGGAAAATCTGATACTCACAGGGTTGATAGAGGGAAATAGGGATAGGGGAAAGTAGCGTATGACATACTTAATGGACATAGTGGATGGCAGAACAGGGTCTGAGAGAAATAACAAAAAGACAAAACTTATTAAGAGCTAAAAGGAACAGGAGGACATGGAGCGCCATGATCGCTATACGTCCTGGAGGGAAACGGCACATAAAAGAATTGCTGGTATTTTTTAAAATGTATTGCTGGTAATATTTTTTCATGACATTTTACAAATATTTATTGCTGGTAATATTTTTTTTAAAAAAACTATACTGCTAGTAATTCTTTTACTGTGAAAAGTATTGCTGGTATTTTTACTATAAAAAATGTATTTTTTATACGTTCATAGTATTTTGATCCCAGTTTGAGGGTTAACTCTTTGCATATAGCTTGGACTCTAACAGGTACCTCTACCCCGGGTCAGAATAAACCTGAGAACAACAGCCATTAAGAGGTGTTTCCTCGATCTCTCAAAACCTCCCGATCAGAAGCATTTTCGACAGATGTAGTTTATTATTTTTCTTTTTATTCTTCATTTAGTGTTTTGCTTTATTTCTTCTTCCTTTTCTTCTGCGATTTTTACTGTACTCTTCATTCGTCCCCAATTCCTTCATTTAATTTTCTTTTCTTTTTAATACGATTACTCTTCAAGGCGTGAGTAATCATGGCTCTGAACCCATTCATTTAATTTACGTTTTAATAGCTTTTACTTCTCCGGAAATATGATGGTCTATTTTCCCACTACCTTCTCCGTAGTTTGAAATTCAGAGCCAGCCTTCTCTCTTTTTGGCGCAGGCGATCATAGCCCTTCACAGCTTTCTTTTCTTTTATATGTAATTTCCCATGATTTCTCTGAAAAGTTTATTCTCGTCGTGTTTTTTTTTTACATTTATATTAATCTTTCTCTTAGACTGGATGTCGAGAGACATGTCTACAATTTTATTTAACCCATAGAAGGGAAAAGAAGAAGAGATGATTTGATACTTTTTCAAGTGCATTTATGCGAAAATGAAAGCAACAAACCTATGCGGAATTTGAACTCGGCATGCCGATTCCATCTTTACTTCTTGTGTATATTTTCCTATATCTTTTCTAGAACCCATTTTGTTCAAACATATTTTTGTCTTTTTTTGTCTTGTGAATTTTCTTCCTCATAATCTTTTTTTTCTTTTTACTCTTTACATATATTCGATTCATATTTTATTAAAAAATAAAGATAAATTTAGCAAACGAACAGACGATATGTTTGAAAAAAAAACAACCATCTAAAATTACAGGCACGTATAGGTCACCATCCAAATCCTATTCTTTTACCCACATATACACGCAGACACACGTATATATATATATATATATATATATATATATATATATATATATATATATATATATATATATATATATAAAAAGGAGGCGTAACGCCCATGTGAAAGAAATAACAGGGAACCATTTGGATTGAAAGTTTCCAATCAGACAGCATATACGGTTCAAAACTTTTTCATCACAAACATATAATCAAAAAAGATTTACTGCAGCAATTTTACGCTTCTGAAATTTTATTTTTCGTCCAAAAAAAAAAAAAAAAATAATTTTAGCCTTTAAGAGAATTTCTATTAAGGCATAATACCAAACGGAACTATTTCTTTATTTAACTTCTTTTCGACAAAGGAATACACTACTTTCATTTTACAACGTTTTCAAAAAGTTTACGCCCCTGTAAGGAAAGCATTCAAAATTGTATGGTAATCACAAATCTTCCTCAAATGTAGAAAGTTTTGGATGAAATAACAGGTTTTATACCTCGAATTCAGAAGAAAATCAAAGAATGTTTTCGTTTGACTGAACTGATTATTTTGTTTTTTATAGCGATTAGTCTCAAAGAAACAATATCCTAGTTCTTGAATAATATATTTTAATCATTTCACTCCGAACAAGGCGATAATGCCATTAAGACGCAAGCTGTTACCAGAAGTGGAAGTGAATGAAAAGGAATTAATGAAGAGATCAGAAAATATACTATAGGATTCAGAAAGACAGAAGATGACAATAGAATTGAAACTTTTGAAGATTGCAGGAAAGTAAGAAGACGGAAGCGATTTCCACATGTGAGAAGGGCAAGAAAACATCCTCGTTGCTCACATGTTCAATTTCATAGTATTCTCAACATCCTTCTGTAGAGCAATATTTCTGTTTGCTACAAGTCTCTTCTTTAACACTCTTTAAAGCACAGCTGGGATTCACGAACCTTCCCTGCATTACACTTTCGGACATCATACTTTTTAATAGTATAATGCACCACGGTGAAATTCACGATCAGCAACACAACATCGGATATAAGAGATGATAAACGAATTGTATTCTTCCATTCAACGTTTTTTCAGCCTTGGTCAGTGTACTCATAATTCATAGCGGTGAAATACATAATTACTTTCTTCATATTTGAGGAGACCGTTCAACATTCGCTGCCGTAAAGGAGGACAGATATCACGTAGCAGTTCAGTACTCTTTTCTTTGTGACTAACGAAACCCTAATGTCTCGTAATACTCTGTCTAATTTTTGGAATGTGTCTTTGGCCATCCCAGTACATTCTTCGGGTCTCAGCATCGCGCGTACCGTCCTTTGTCAGAATACCCCAGGTCAGAGGGGGGGGCCTGGAAACAGCAGCAATAAAGAGGTGGTTCCACGCTCTACAAAACCTCCCAGTAGGCCGTGCTGCCGGTTGTAGTTTATCGTCATACCCAGGAATACTTAATATATATATATATATATATATATATATATATATATATATATATATATATATATATATATATTGTCTTTATATTGAAAATACTCTCTAATGTAGATGAGCAGTTTCATATTGCAATTAAAAAAAACTGTTGCAAACAGGGGCTACAAGTTATTTTGTTAATGTTTATTTCTGTACCTTTCGATCATAAGACTTCTAATAGGAAATAGACAATATTATTATTATTATTATTATTATTATTATTATTATTATTTCCTTTGATTTCTGGCATTTACACATTTCTTTCCGGGTCCCGCCCAGGGACCTAAGGTTAGAAATGGCATCATGACACTTTCCACTGAAAAAAAAAATTACATAGATAAAGCCCTTCGTAAAGTGTGGGCTGTACTTGTCAGAACAATTTTTTGTATCTCCTTGAGGCATGGACTTCCAGGAATTCCTTCAGTTAGTCTACTACAATCTTTTCCAACCAGTCCTAGGGCTCCAACTACAACAGGGATTGTTGATGTTCCCATATGCCACATTTTCGAGATTTCTATTTCAAGGTCCTTGTATTTTGACAGCTTTTTGAATATCTTCAAAGATACATTGCAGTCAGCAGGGACTGCCATATCAATAAGGAGGCACCGTTTTTGTTTGTGGTCTTTAATAACAATATCTGGGCGGTTGGCTTTGATTGTTCTGTCAGTGTGTATTGTGTAGTCCCATAGAATTGTAACAGGTCCTATCTCCCGTAACCGGGTCTGGGTGGTGTTCATACCAGTTTCTTCCCGTAGAAGTTGCAGATTTTCCAGTGCAGATATTGGCCCACTCTGTCATGCCGGGTTTTATATTCAGTGGGTGCCAATATCGTGCAACCTGATACAAGATGATCAATCGTTTCTGGATATTTATCACAGAATCTGCATTTTGGGCTGACAAGCATTGGTCCTGTGCAGCAAGGATAAAGCCTTCAGTTTCAGCTTTCAACCCTGCACTGATGGGTACGGGTTTTGTCTACGTCAGCTTGTTTGGTACGGGCAGAGTATTGGCCATGAAGCGGTTTATCTTGCTATCGCTTCTTTAACTGGTCGGTTGCATTCGTCTTTGCTGTCTTTTTTAAGTATTTTGCAGTTTCAGCTGGTGTATTGTGCTGTAGTTGCATCTCTACGCCCATTTGAAACTCCTGTATTGTGCTGTAGTTGCATCTCTACGCCCATATTATTATTATTATTATTATTTGTGTCTGTTATGTTTCCTGCGTTGTATCCTGTAGAGGGGGGTCCAAACTATGGTCCTTAGGCCCTACGGGAGAATTGCCATTTAAGTGATAGCACTTTTATTAGAATATCGGATGTTTTTATTAGCGCGGTCTTCAAGGCAACTTGTATGTTGATGTTATCTGGGACACTGTTAGTAAAATTGTCCATTCCTTTTCTCACGAAGCCCCGATTACTATTGGTACAGTCCCAGTCTTCATTCCCCACATTCTGATAATCTCAATCTCCAGGTCTTTGTATTTGGACAATTTCACGATAATGCTTTTGGAAGTGTTTCTCTCAGGTGGCACTGCTATGTCAATAAGCATACACGTCCTGAATATCTTGTCTTTTATGATAATATCAAGTCTTTTGGCTTTTATTTCCCTGTCAGTTTGAATTGGCATGTCCCAGAGGATAGTTACCTTGTTATTTTGAGTAACTGTGTTTGGCTGGTGGTCATACCATCTCTCAGTGGTTTCGATTTTGTGCTTCTTCCATATTGTCCAGTGCATATATGTCGTTACCTTGTTATTTCTGTGAGTATATTTATTTTTTGCCAGTTCCGGACATCCTGAGATAATATGGCCGACAGTTTCATCATATTTTCCACAGATACTGCATTTTGGGTTAGTTCCATTCTTGATTATGTTACAGTGATAGGATCTGGTTGCTAGCCCTTCTGTCTCAGCTTTCAACCCGGTGCTTCTCGGCCACTGATGTGTTTTCTGTCGGTCCATATCTGCTTCTTTCGTTCTTTTTATGTATTTGCCATGCAACGCCTTGTCCTCCCAGTTTCTTTCTATTTTTTGAATTTCATTCTCCCAAGTTGTTTTGCTTTCTGTATTACTCGTTTGGTGTAGATGGTATTCACTTCATTTTTTGTTGGTAGTATTTCAGGTACATTAAGCTGTTTCTTTTTCGTTCATGGAGTGGATTTCGTGCTTTACTATTTGCAGTTGTGGGTCATTGATTTTTGTCAGGTAGACTTCCAATCCGATTGTTGTTGTTTTTAGAGTTAGTTCTAACTTGGATTAGACTTCGGTCTCTTAAAACTCTTGGTACGTACAACCTATAAACATCTGATTACGAATGGTGCATCCTCATTTGGATAAGCATTTTTTTTTAGGTCTTGGCCTTCAATATTTTAATGTCATTCAACTTTCATTTAATAATGTTGTAGTTGTATATTACTACGCATACAGCTAAGGTGTTGATAGCCTTCATTTTATTGATCCCCATTATGTTCGCTTTCTAGTATCAAACGCACTCTCTTATAATATTCTTTTCCATTCTTTTTCTTCATAATTGAATGTTGTATTCTGTCTCGTTCATTAATTCGCAACTATTTGTAGGTACCATCTTGGCCTAGTTCCTTAATCTTGTTGTCGATATCAAGGTCTAAATTCGTAGTTTTCGTTACTTTACCGCCTCTGAAGGTGGCTTTGACACATTTGTCGATTCCGAACTCCATTCTAATGTCTTCGCTGAAGTTTTTAACAATGGTAAGTAGGTTTTCCTGGTGGTTGTAATTCTTAGCAAACGTTTTATGATCATCAATATAGAATAGATGATTCAGTTTGTCATTCGGTGATTTGTATCCGTAGCTACTTTTATCCGTAGCTACTATTCTGTAGGCAGCTGAGTGGCGCTAATACGATGCCGAAGAGCAATGGTGACAATGAATCTCCTTTTAAGATCCCGCTTTTAATATTGGTCTCAATGTTAATGACCCGTTTCTATGGTTTCAATTTAGTGTCGTCTTCCAGTTTTTCCTGCTCTTCGTTGTGAATTTGACCGTTGTTGTGCATACTCTGTGTATTTTTAGACTCTTCTTTATCCATGTGTATGGAACACTATCGAACGCCTTTCTTTAGTCGATGCATGCTGTCGATAAGTTTCTTTTCTTTGTTTCATCTCTTGTTTATGATCGGTTACTAGCCCTTCTGTCTCAGGTGGATATATCTTTTATTTTTATTTTCTTTGATTTCTGGCGTTTACACATTTCTTTCCGGGTTCCCGCCCAGGGACCTAAGGTTAGAAATGGCATCATGACACTTCCCACTGACAAAAAAAAAAGAAAAAAAAAGAAATTACATAGATAAAGCCCTTCGTAAAGTGTGGGCTGTACTTATTATCATTATTATTATTATTATCATTATTATCATTATTATTATTATTATTATTATTATTATTATTAAAAGAAAATGATTGCCGTAACTTGTCCATTATATTTCAGCAGTTAAGAGAAGATTTAAGAAAAGAAAAAGAAAAGAAAAAACACAATGTTTGACTATGTTAAACTATATTCCAACAGAATGTCTTCTTCTTTAAGTTATATTTTTAAAAGAAAATTTCAAGTATAAAATATATAAATCTACAAAAATTATAAGTTTTTATGCAAACGTTTTTTGTCTTTTAATGAAAATAAAAACGGCTGTACTGGTTAAAGGCGAATGAAACGTCGCCAGCGTGACGTCATCCAACTAAAACGTGCTTAATATGATGACGATCTTGTTCATCTTGGAATGTTCCTTAAATTGATTAGTTACTAAGTGGAATTAAACAAACAACTTAGTATAAATCTTATGGAACTCTCCTGTCTTTCTGTTCATTTCCCAGGGTGGGAAGTTAATAGTTTGCTTACGTCACCATCCTCATTCTGTTGAAATATTGTTTAATAGTGTCAAATACTCGGTTCTTCTTTATCATTTCTTATATCGTGCTCTTCTCTTAACTGTTCATAATAATAATAATAATAATAATAATAATAATAATAATAATAAAAACAATTGATCATCTTGTATCAAGTTGCAAGGTATTGGCACCCACTGGATATAAAACCCGGCATGACGGAGTAGGCTAATATCTGCACTGGAAAATCTGCAACTTCTACGATTATTAGGTTTTACCACATGAGACTTTTTGCTATTAATACTACTACTGCTAATACTAATACTACTACTACTACTACTAATAATAATAATAATGATAATAATGATAGTAATAATAATAGTAATAATAATAAAGTTAAGAATAGAGCGATTTAAGAAAAGAAAAAAAATACAGTATTTAACAATATTTTGACAGTACGTCATTTTTCGAAAGGCTTACATGAAGTTGAAACAATGGTTGCCTTCCAATTACGGAAGTTACGCAACGTCAAGCTTAAATGGGTGACCGAATGGCAATACCGGGTGCTTGGATGCGCCGATGGTGTAGTGGATAATGGCTCGGAATTGTTAATCAAAAAGCCGAGTTCCAATTCTGGTTGAGTTCGTTATATTCGTTATATATCGTTATATTCAGCGTGAAGGTATGCAACTGAGACCTGCTTAATATGATGACGATATTGTTCATCTTGGAATTTTCCTTAATTTGATTAGTCACTAAAAGGAATAAATCAAACAACTTAGTATAAATCATATGGAACACACCTGCCATTCTGTTCATTTTTAATTTGCTTACGTCACCATCCTCATGCGTTTTAAGTGTAGAAAGCTTAATAGATTCTGAATACTTACATTATTCGGACTGTTATCCTCATCTTCACTGCAATATGCACAACGTTTCGGCCGTCATATTCTCCGGCTTTCTTTAGGTGATTGGAATTTCAAACCGAACTATTTATTTCGTCCACCGAGTTGGTTTGTTCTAGTTCCATGTGCCATGCTTCTTCCGGATGTCTCAATTATCTCCCTTTAAAACAATTCTCCAAGATTTTTCGTTCACCATTGCTGTAGGTTGGTATTGAACTCACATCTCTTTGGGTCTAGTCACTGGATTTAACCGACGTCTTTATCCACTGGGCTATGTCTTCTTGAAGATGAGGATAACAGTCCGAATAATGTAAACGATGTAAGTAATCGTGACACCTCGTCTCAGAGATATAGACTCTTGAAGATGAGGATATCAGTCCGAGTAATGTAAATGATATCAGTAATTATAACACCTCATCTCAGAGATATAGACAGAAATTCTGAATATTTTCTCAGAATGGGCACCTTAAGATGCTTGTTTGAAATTACAATCGTTTGTAATAATATTGTTGTGTCTGGCATCATACCCGTGTTCATTATATATATATTTATTTTTTCCGTTGTGAAACCTACATCAGTTATCATTATTATTATTATTATTATTATTAGTAGTAGTAGTAGTAGTAGTAGTAGTGTTGCTGTCGTGTTTGTTGCTATTGTTGTTTTACTGTTGTTGATCATTTTAATATGAAACTGTCAACTTTCAAAAGCCTCATGTCGTTATCTTAATGATCTTCAACTATTAAAAACTGTTATTATCTTTTCAATTTAGTCTCATAACTATTTCATTTAAATTTGTACATGAAAATTTAACCAGCGTCTATAATATTTTAAGTCTTTATTTTCAAATCATATACTTCCTTCATTTACAGTTACTTTTTTTTTAATCAATTACAGATGATCATCTATTACGATAAAAAAAAACGAAAACAAACTTTGTCGTATTTGCTTCATTAGATGTGAGGAAGGGTTTTAATCACAACAGAATATACAAGCACATTCGTGTCCCATCTTTTTTTTAATATTCAAACACATGCATCTGAAGCTGATAGCCTGTAATCATAATTTCAGTGTCGCTACAAATACGTAATTGAATTTCAACAATTTGCTGTGAATTTCTTTCTTTTTTCTTCTTAAATAATGTAATTAAAAAGCTAAAACTAGAAATGACATTTTTTTCAGAAGACGAACAGTAATTTTGTTTCGAAATATTCCAGATAAATTCGGATACAAGTTTCCTTGACTAAAAACAGCCATCAAAGTTACGTGATACTAAATAGAAAAGAACACATGATGTAAATAATATTTTGATTTTTTTTTTTAATCATTTCACACCAAGCAAGACGGGAATGTCAGTAGTCCCCATTTGGGGTGGAGGGGGGGTTGTACAAGGAATGAAAGTAAGAGAAAAGATTGGGTATCAGGAAAGAAAAAAAATGATGAAAGCGATTCAAGAAGACAGAAGATGGCGATTGACGTTGCATTTAAATTAAACTTTGTATTCATCAGAGAAGCACGTAAACAGAAGGTAGTTCCACAGGCGAGATGTGCGAGAATAAATGTTGGAATAGAAGTAGCGATTGCATTTAGATATTTCAACAGCAAACGGATGAGACCTACGCGCCAATCTAGTAGCACGCTTAAATTTATGTAGTCGGGGAAATTAAGTAAACAGATTTCTTATTTCTAACACAAGTAATTTTAAATGCCCACTACAGAATAGTGCATATAAAAGAGTTAGCGACAAAGTAATCTTCTTTTATGTGCCATGACCCTTCAGAACGTAGGCGATCATGGCTCTCCGCGATTTTTTGTCTTTTGTAGCTCTTAATAAATTTTATCTTTGTGCCATATTTCCCCAACACTTCTTCGCCATCCATTCACTCAAAATCGCTAGATATGTCGTTTTTCTTTGTCACCTTTGCCTTCAGTCAGCCCTGTGAGTATCAAATATTCCAAGCCCTCTTTCCTCATTATGTGCCCTAGAAATTACCACTGTCTCTTTCTGATGTTAAGTATAAAGGTCCTTTTTGTTTCTATTTTATCTAAACTTCGTCGTTGCTCACATATTCGGTTTATGGTAATCTCAGCATTATCCTGTAGGACAGCATTTCTGTTTTTTTTTTCAAGTCTGTAGACCGCATTTCCGGTTTTTTGTTTCAAGTCTGTAGGACCGCATTTCTGTTTTTTTCAAGTCTCTTCCTCATCAAGACTAGAAAAGTGAAGACTAGGCAGTTGGATATGGCATCAGTCCTCCATTTTCGACCTGATCTGATTCTTGTAAAGGGAAAAGCCTAACTGGAGAAGGTGGGTAACTGCAACAGTCGAAGTCATACTTGTAGTAGCTGGAAAATCCCCATCTTTTTGGAGTCCATCACCCCGCGACACAAAATACATAGTCAATGTGACGAATGAATAAGAAAGTAAAAGAGAAGGACCCAAGTATCAGTATTGCGACTGACGAAGTCAACGGTGTAGTGTCAGGAGAATCCACCTCTTTTTTGAAGTCCCCCGCGACACGAGATGCTTAGTCAATGTGGCGATGTTTGTCGAGAGGGGAAGATAATTCTTCCGCCCCCGATGTAGAAGAAAGTAAAGAAAGTATAAGAAAGTGAAAAAGATGGACACAAGCACTAGTATTGCGACTGATAAAGTCAAACTTGTAGTTGATTGCGGCGGTATAGGGGACCGCCCCGTTTTTTCCAGCATCTTGATAGATCTTATATACTTCAGCTTGAGGTCTGGGGCGAAATTAAGACCTGATAGATGTTCAAAGCAAGGGATCTCAGCTGGGATACTGTGTTTGCACAACTCGACTAAGAACTCTGGATGAGTTAAAACAGAGAATTCAAGATGAAATTCCCAGTATCCCAGCTGAGATGTTGCAGCAGTCAATGAGGAATCTCAACAGCAGATTTCAAGAATGCATTCGTACAGGAGGACGCCATCTACAGGACGTAATTTAAAAAAAATGAAAATTCCATCATTGTTTCTTAAATGGCATGTTTAAGGTTTCCATTACTATGAATAAAATATTTTTCTTCCATCACTCTTGGTTTTATTGGATTGTTAAAAGTTCCCATTTTTTTTAGGCTCACCATATATATATATATATATATATATATATATATATATATATATATATGAACTTTCAATACTTCATGTTCTTCCGATCCTTACTACGGTTAATTAATGATAAACAAGTCATTTTCGTTTAGGATTGATTTCATCAGAATTCTTCTAAGATTGGATTGCAATTATACATTATTCTTCCTCTAAAAATAGCCCGATACTATTATAAAAAGCTTGGAGAATTTCAGGGAGATATCTTTAATCATTTCTAAGATACAAGATACAACGATTCAGAGATTTATCTAACAATTGGACAATTTTGCTTTTACACTATTTGGACAATTTTTCTGCTACATCCGGCATATATATATATATATATATATATATATATATATATATATATATATATTTAGTTTATGCAAACTTAGGTAATCCGTATGGGTAGACCCGAGGAGGATGATATCCAGAGAGCTCAATGTAAAATTCAGAGCAGATATGTTTGAATAAAAGACAGACCACGTTAAGATTCCATGTAATAAGCTATTTCACCATAACCCCTTTAACAGGTTTCTGGATCATCAGACTTTACTTCCATAAGCTGAAATGAAAAAATGAATAGAAATTCACACGTTTTTGACGGACCTCATCAAGTATACGTAAAATTAACGAAGTGAGGTGGGAGAGAGGATATGAGTATGTCATATGTATCATTTCAGTTTCCTATTTTTTAGCCCCAGGGTGTCGGCTAGATGTTGCTCAAATTTAACGCGTCTCGTCTCTAGATATAGATGGCTAAGGGTGAATGATAAGAACGACATTAAAGGAATAAGTTACAACAACCCCAATCAATTACACGACAGGTTTCATTCAAATTCTTAGACGCTGTTAATTCGCGTTACTTTAACGTGCATATATATATATATATATATATATATATATATATATATATATATATATATATATATATATATATATATATATATAAAGTATATAAATAACAATTATATATATATATATATATATATATATATATATATATATATATGCCTATGTGTATGTGTCTGTGTGTGTGATGTATTATCACTGATAGTGAAGCATGTTGTTTGTATTTCACTAGTTGATGGGGGGGGGCTTCAAATCTGAAAATGACAACTTTTACTTACCAGAGAAATCAAAATACAGGGAGAGGTAGCGGGTTAATTTTAAGACCTACAAAAAGAAACTGTTATCTATTAATCATCTTAAAGAGTTGTTTTGCCTACACTTAGTATGACTGACGCTAACTTATAAGGAATTTTCATAATTTCCCTTTTGTGACCTCGGCATAACGAATTTAAGGGAAGGCCCAGATTGGCAGCTAGGTGTCATAATTTCATTTCTGAACCATATGTTCTATTCTTTTACCAATCGCATGCAGAATGATGTTCCATCTCCTTGCTTTCCTGTCAAGTACGATCTTGAAAACTTTCAATGCAATGTCAGTTGTCATTTCTGCCTTTATGAATACTGTTCGTTTATTTTTCTCTGATTCATTTCATTCTCAGTTACCCCATTGTGTCTTAGCAAATAAACCTCAATATTTACGTAGAGCTAAGAGGAACATTTATATACAAACAATTATTTTTAATATCAATAAATGAAGAATAAATGTTGTGCAAAGTTGTGAGGTCTGTTCTGGTGATATATTCCTTCAAGTGATAACCAAAATCTTGTAATTCGAAGAACTTACAGGAATAACAACTGTAAGGCTTCTGTTTATATTCATTTCTCTGAAGGCGCATTGGAATAGCGGACGATGCATGCCAAATGCAAAGTAAATATTAAGGAACAGAAAAAAATCTTTAGAAGCAAAGAAAATAGTGCTGAACAGTTATATAATACTAGCAGTAGAGCCCGGCGTTGCCCGGGATGTAACAGTAAGAGATAGATCAAGTATCGACCATCATAAAGACTGAAAAATAAAATTGACAAAGATTATTGTTTAAGGTTGACGGACACGCATGTCTTAATTAGCTTAAACCCAAACTCAAACAAAAAAATTGTTTTCAATCGTTATGAGTCTACCGATCGAATAGAATTTTATTATAAACAAATGTCTTGTAAATGGAATTTTTAAAGCATTCTGAATGTAAAAATAAAGAAAAAAGTGTGCAAGACAATAAGAAACACTACCTGCCAAAAAAAGTGAAGTTTTGTTGAAATCGGTTGAAAAATGTAAAAAATCCGATCCCATATATAAACGAACACACACACACACGCACACACACACACACACACTGGGTTTTATAATAGGTATAACTCGATATGAGTTGTCCCCCTTTCATTTTCGTGATGCCTCTTAATCGTGTTTTCAAATTGATTTCGTGCAAAAACAATTGTGTTTTTCCGATTTTTGGTGCTGTCAGAACCACCGCAAGGTAATTTTATGCAGTCCTGTGAAGTTTTCTTGAAATCGGTTGAAAAATGTAGGAAATCCGATCCAATATATAAACGTACACACACACACACACACACACACACACACACACACACACAACATGGGTTTTATAATAAGTATGATCATCGCCCCTACATGACACTGAATGCTGGAAAATCACCTTTCAGAAGAAAAATGTGTCTCTAAGCAACAGTCGTGATTCTACAGAAGGATACTGAGATTATCATGGAGAGTACATGTGAGCAACTAGGAAATTTAAAAAAAAACATAAAACAAAAAAGTTTATTAATAGAATTTAAGACATTTAATTAGGAAAGAGGCTTGGCGAATTCGACTCTCACAAGACACTTTGAAAGCAAAAGGGACAAAGGGAAAACAGTGAGTAACCTACCAAACGAGCTTGTTGGCAGAACAGATGTTGGAAGCGATGGTGAAAATACACAAGTTACTAAGAACTAAATAGGATCAAAAGTTGTGGAGAGCCATGAGCAGGCACACACTGAAGTGACACGGGACATATAATAGAAAGAATATATGCAGTTGAGAGAATATAATGAAAACTGATGCTCGAGAGACATATGACAGCTTACGACATTGAGCCCACACACATCAGTTTCCGAAAATATATTCTGCAAAAGAAAAACTTAATTGGATATATTCTTCAAATATATCCTTAATTGATTCTCTTCCAAGTTTATTTTTTTTTCCCAAAAAATATTAATCAGGGAAGTCACTCTAAAAACCGAATGCATACATAGCAGACATTTTGAAAATAAGAAAGAATATAATTTGTTGTAAAATTCTTTGGGATGAGATACAGTGAAAAAATAAATCGCTCTGCGTAAACAGAGGGTAAATTATGAATTTGAATAGATAAATGATTTCTTCCACTGGGCAACGATATCTTTCTTTATATAATTTGAATTAAAAAAAGAAGAGTTTTTTCAGGCCATTAGAAATAAGAATCTCCATATGTCTGGTTTTCTGCAACATTAAGTCAAACTAAGTCATCTGTAACGCATCTTTGGAATCTTTAACTGCTTACCTGCGTAATTCTAGTTATACAATGGATTCCAAATTATGGGAAAAGATCAATTGTTAGGCCAGAAAGATGCTTCATTGATCAATTCATAGATGGCACCCGAATCAGAAAGGAATATCTGGGGAGAGCTATAGTCGTAGTATGGGGTCCAAATTATAGCAAAAGAACGGTAGATAAGCAAGAACTATTATTGATAAACTCATAGATGGCATCGGTATCAGAAACAAAGAACTGATTAGAACTACAGGTTATTCAATGGGATCCAAAGTATGGTAAAAGGTCAAGAGTTAGGCTAGCAAGAATATTCATTGACCAACTTATAGATGACACCGGAAACACAAAGGAAGAACTTGGTAGAGCTATGGTTATTCTATGGAATCTAAATTATGGGAAAAACATCAAGAGGTAGACCAGTAAGAATTTTCATTTATGAATTCATAGAAAACACCGTACTATGTCAGGTCTTGTATTTCTCTTTGGAATTTTAGTCTATGTTGGGTGAATGAACCCATCCTGATCTTTCCCTAAAGGGCCACCGATGCTCCGGACAGAAACAGAAAACAAAATAATGATTATTAATGCCTGATAAGATAATAATATTAAGATCTGGTGGATTGGTGCAAACGGAACCAAACACAAAGCAGAATAGCAAATAACAGGAACTAAAAGACTTCCAACAAAGGCAATCGTTAAAATGGATAGCAGATATGAATATCTTCTGTTCGAAGAAAAAATAGTTACCGAATCGAAATGTTCGGAACTAATTCAAACAAAAGGCTAGGAAGCAGACCTCTGTCAGGACAAAAGAACAATTAGGTAGATCTACGGTTGTACTATGGGATCCAAATTATGGGAAAGGTTCAAGTGGTGTATTCCCAAAAGCCATCATTGATCACTTCATAGATGGCACCAGAACCAGAAATGAAGAACTGCGTAGAGCTATGCTTATTCTATGAGAAAAGTTCTAGTCAACTGCCATCCGAGAGCACTTGCAGGTACGCTTTATACGCGACATGGCATTACAGAGACCCCGCTATTATGCGACAGTTGGCCGGAGCAAATACGCGAAATGCTACCAAAGTGTTCAGGCGGGAAGCACCAACCAGAAAACAACAACCGATCAGTCAGTCTTATCAGCAAAATATTAAGACAGTTACTTTATGTTTTGGAAGATGGAACAGGAAACTACATCTTAAACAGGAAAGAAGGGATGACTTCTACTCCAGTTCAAAAAAATTCGAACGAGTGTGAGCCGGACGATAGGTGAACCTATCTCCTACTATTAACTTGGTTACAACATGGGAAAAGTTCTAGTGGTTGACCAACGAGAACCATCACAAAAACAGTGTTGGACAAAAGAACCCTATTTGTCTAAAGAATTGTCTTCATCGAAAGGTTTTATAAATTTCAACGGGCGGTAAGCACTGACTCTTCGGTCAATGAATTCCGTTTTTTTCCTTAAAAGGAATACGGCTAGTATAACCATTATTATTAACATTAATACAGGAATTATTTTATTCCTTTATTCCTTTGGCTCTTTGAATTTCTCTCTCACTGTTTCTGCTACTACTGAACCGCGCATGCAATTGAATTAATGCATCGAATCCTCCCCCCTCCCATCTTACGCCCTTAAATATTCCTGGGGATACAAGCTCTCAGCCGCCTCTGTTGTAACCAAGCTGTCTATTTGTTAGATTAGGATTTGAACCGTTGCATCTTAGAAATGATAAAAGATATCTCATTGGAATTCACCGAGGTGTTTATGGCACTATTTTTTAGCAATAAGAATGTATAGTTACTCTCCAAGCTTAACAGAAGAATCTTGATGAAATCGATCATAAACGAAAATGACATGTTTATAATTGATTACTCATAGATATTGATCGGAAGCTCATGAAGGATTGAAATAAAGTTCATATATATATATATATATATATATATATATATATATATATATATATTTCGGAATCATTTCCCAACTTATTCCAGATGATCTCTGCCTTCTCTAACTTTCTAACTTTCTGTCCTGGAGTAACAAGTTGCCGCACATGTTTCACTTATGATTTCATTTTCAAGTCTTTTTTAATTGTTCTTTGGACTGTCATAGCTGAAACTCTTCTCTCGCGTGATAAACCTCTTATGATTATTATTGCATTTTTTCTAAAATGATCTCTCTACCTGTATGTTGAAATGATCACTCTTTCTGTTGTGACTTCCTCATCTAGTTTTCCTCTCTTATCTTCCCTCTTTTGTTAACTTATTCACCGTTCACCTGATAGTTCTTGAATAGACTTTGAAGATGGAAGCCAGGCTGTGAATGTTTGTGCTAGTACTGAAAGCCTGGATGATTTTTTACTCTCAACATTGCTCAGTTGGAAAAACAGTGAGGCTGACGAAAAACGATTTTAACTTGATCTCTTGCTATCCGAATAACTCAAAGGCTTTTTCAGGGATTCTTGCGACAAATGATGGCTAAACGTCTTATCGGAAAACTTGAAAAACAACTCAGTGTAGCAGTTTTTTTTAGATATTAAGCATTTTGTACAATTGCACAATTTGGCTGTTATACGATTTGGACAATTCTACTGTTACAGCCGATATATATATATATATATATATATATATATATATATATATATATATATATATATGTTGAAAGTTGAATAATGCATGGAATAATAATGCAACACAAAATGTACCTAGAACAAAATGTATTGAAACAAGAAAATGTACACAATATTTACATATAGTCTTTTGTATATTCCTGGTAAGACCGTTCCTGGAGAATGTGATTTGATATTATTGAGTGTTGGCTTTTTAATTTTTATTATTAGGGCTTCCATTATTTTTACTCTATTTTTACAGGTGGATGAGGCTATTATACTTGCATTTTCTACAAGTATGTTGCTGATGGAGTTTGGTAAGTTTCCGTGTGTATTTAAATGAGTCTTAATTGAGTCGTGGCCAGAAAGGTTTAACGGGAGTCTTCTTGATAGGTATGTAGTGATATGCCCAATATAATTATTCATGAATTTGTTTTATCAGGAACGTAGTTCATCATATATGTGAAGTCATAAATAATAATATTGGTTCTCCTTGATAATGTCACATAGAATAGTGGAAATTGTTCAGTATATAGGTCATTTGAACAATTTTTACAATTTCTTTTCTTTACCATGTCCAGAAAATAAAACACGGCAAGGGCGATCGCAGTATATTGTCAATCGGCTTTAATTTCATGTACGGTTTGATTTTCAAGTCTGTTTCTTTTTTCACTGCTCTTTGGACTGTCATAGCTGAAACTTCTCTCTCACGTGAGAAACGTCACTAACAATATCTGAAAAGCTTAATCGTAGTACCTTTCAGTCCCCTTTAATGAAAGTGATATATATATATATATATATATATATATATATATATATATATATATATATATATATGTATATATATATATATATATATGATTATCATAAAAGCGTGAAAACCAGGATCACAAATTCTTATCCATACAACTGAATATGTTAGCTCTACCACTGGTATTGAACACTTTTCAATAAGTAGTGTGCATAATATATTAATATATATATATATATATATATATATATATATATATATATATAAAATGAGAGAGAGAGAGAGACGTTTTCTTCTGAGAAACAGCTTTGCAACTGATGAGAAGGTAAACAGCGCCTGTAGCAGTTGGGTGGAATTGGCCGCGTTTGACGGCGCTTATATTTGTGTAGAGATACAGTGCCTGTCAAAATGAATGGCTGGTCCGCCTCCGGAAAAGCGTCGGCCCAAAGAAAGTAATTCGGAGCTCAGCTGCGATAACAGACACAAGATTGAATAAATGAAAGATCTGTTTGACATGTGAAGTCTGGCGTCTTAAAACACGCATACGATGTGGTATGCTGATATACTGTGATAAAACACGGGCGGGAAGAGAAAGAGCCGGACGTTATGGCTGCACTTGTGGTGGTAATGATATGATTACAATAGTGCTGTTGTGTTTGGTCGTATTGTCAATCTTAGAACCGAAGAAGGAAGTCGGATTAGTTTTTCTATTCGAATATGATATATATATATATATATATATATATATATATATATATATATATATATATATATTGAATTTATATTTATTCCTGACGTATATTGCTCGCGGTTTGTTCCTGGAAACGACTGGAGTATATTTCCGAAGATCGGTGGAATGGTTGGATTTGTTTTTATATTACAACGATAGTGGTTTTGATTCATTCTTTAAAGCTGTTAATGCCTTCCGCCTGGACAAGATGTTGTTTTCCACGCGAAAATATTTCTTTTCTCTTTCGTACCGTAATATTAGGATTTAGAGGCCAGAATATAAGTACGTTTAGAAATGGCATTGTTGGAGCATAGACGCCTATGGTCAAATCTATCTTGTTGCTGAGTTCTGTTCCTTTTTCTTTTATTGCACTAATGGCGTCTTTTTCAGGTAAGTACACACAGTCGCTCCTCGTTTAATGACTTCCCCGTCTAACGACATCCGGACCTACGTCCAGCTATAAATTCGCTTGGCATAAAAGCATGGATAATAAAATCAACCACTCGGTATTGTATATTGTAAGAAAACTCTGACGGTAATTGTTTTCTCCTTCTTCAAAAGCCATATCTCGCTAAAATACAGGTTTCCGTACGATCACGGAAGTTATGCAGCGTCGAGTCTAATCAGTACCTAGATGGGTAGCTTGGGAATACCAACTATTGTAAGCTTGGATATTCGGGTGGTGTAATGGATAATGGATCGGAATTGTTAATCAGAGAGCCGAGTTCTAATTCCAGCTGGGTTCGTTATATTCACTTACACGCAAATAGTCTTGGGAAAGGTGTGAATCCATCCCTTCTCCCTATCTATGGGTTAATTAGTAAAACTAGTATCACGAAACCCCTTATTATCTCCACAAAATGAAATAAAATAAAATTTCGGCATATCGTATAGAGGTTGATATGCCACTAAACATACAAACCAAACCTCTTCAAAATGAATCAAAATTAATAAGAGAAAAGTATCTAAAAATATATTTGTTTACAGTCCAGCACGCAACTGTACTTTATAAACAATTAGAAATGTTATAATTAGTGCAAAACTGTTATTAAATATGTCTGAAGCTGGTTGACACAAACCCATTCAAATCTTTATAGTCAACTTTGACCTTCAAAAATTTAAATTTACGAATTAAAGCGCAGTACAAGATTGGCAGTTAGATCTCATCATCTTACATTCAAAATTGTTAGATATAACCATAAGTTCTAGAGTAGCCGGTTATTCTCTCGCAACTCCTCAGTTGTGGAACTCTCTTTTGGCTTCTTGCTCTCCAGTTAAATTTGAGCTTAGCTCAATGTCAGTCGTCATTTTCTATGTCCTTGATCATCTTTCTTTTATTGTTCTTTCTCCTTAATAATAATTTTAAAGAGATTCTTTGATTCGTCTTTTGCTTCAGTAGCTTTATTGAAAATGAATCAAAATAAGGAAATTAGTAAAAAAATAATAAAAAATATTACTTGCTCTGCCTTTACAGTATACAAGCCGAAATAACGTACAGAATTCGAATTTGTTTATTTCATTTACTGTTCAATGTCCTACTGTACTGTATAAACATTTAGAAATAAGTTGTTAATGTTACGAATGGCGCAAAATTGTTATTAAATATGTCTGAAGCTGGTTGATGCAAAACCCATCAGGCTCTTAGTATATCGAAAATATATGGTACAACTATTCATTTTGTGACCAATTCGTTTAGTGACCAGGTAATTGTAACGGAATCCGGTCGTTAACTGAGGAGTGGCTTCGATAAAATAAAATAAAGTTTTATCACTAAACAGCGATGAAATAAATGAATCAATCATCTCAATGTTCTTTATAAGTAGATTTAAACATGCACAGAACAAAATGTGTAGAAAAATCTATTTACCTACAAAAAAATTATAATCTCTATCGATAAAAGGCAGGATGTATGTGTGTGTGTGTGTGTGTGTGTGTGTGTGTGTAAAAAATGCACGGCCGCAATTTTCGACGGATTTGCACCAAAAATTACATACACATGCTCCAAGTAAGCGGGAAGGCCAAGACCTACTTTGCATTTCCGAACTCCCATCGATAGTGGAAATAATCGTTTTTTCATGCTTCTACGGCAGTTTTTATGTAGTTTGCAGCCATTTTCTACTGGCCAGAGAGAGAGCCAATAGCTGGCTGCCACGAATAGGTAGGAAGATTCTATTGGCCAGCGTGAAAGCAACAGCTGACTGACACGAATGTTAACTAGCATGGTAGCATGCAAAAACAATCGATAGCTGCATTCGTCACAAGTGGGAAAAATTTAAATCTGCATGGCACTTTACTCCAATTGGCTCATTCGCTTGCTTAAACTCAACGTTGATTCTGATTCCGCTGAACTGGGTTGGATGTGAAAAGGTATTTGTTGTTAACATTCTTTTTTCATTCAGTTTTTTCAGTTACGGCTCCTTTTTTTAAAGCTGATCGTTTTATGTTCATTTTGTTTAGTTCTTTTTTCGTAACAGATATAATGTTTAGTATAGAGCTTAGAAAAAATTCGCAGTGTGAGATAGGCAAGAAATAAGACATGTAGCAACATCAGCATGGAAAAGGGCACTCGTTTAAAGTCAAGGAAGGGCAAAAATATTTTTAAGTCAAGTGATAGCGATGGCTGTATGAGTCGTACGATTTTTGAATCAAGCACGGGCAACGCTGGGCCATGCTGCTAGTGACACATATTTTTTAGGAAACTGATTAAATCCGACATACTTTTAATTTGCTTCAAGGGTTATTTTTAATGGATACTCATATTGTTATAGACGTTTTGTTTTCTATTTATTTATTAAACAGTATATTTATTTATTTACATTAACCGAATTGTATATTCGAGAAATGGTCTTAGAAAAATATGCACCATACGGATATAATTTGAAGCGTACTGTTTAATAAATATGCAAATAAATTATAATAAAGGTATAAATAAACTTTTTAATAAAGAAATAAATAACTATACTGTTTAATAAATAAATTAAAAAAAACAGTGTATCTACTCAAATTTGGGTATCCACTAAAAATAGCGTTGAACGTGATACCCCCCCACCCGCCAATATTCTATCTCAGGTATGGGTTAATTAGTAAAACTAGTATCATTAAACCATTATTATCTCAAAAACCTTACAATCTAAAAATATTTTCTGGCTTACAATATTTTGCAAGGAGTTGATAAGCCATACAAAACAAATCAGTCAATCAGTCTTTTTCTTCTTCTTTGTCTTCTTCTTCTTCTTCTTCTTCTTCTTATTATTATTATTATTATTGTGTGAGAAAGGATCACATCAACCAAGTACTGGTATATCAGGTAGAATGTCTCACTTAGCGACCATCTATCAATGTTGTTGGAACGGAAGTCTGTCGTTAAACGAGAAGTAGCTCTGTTAATTTCCGTGTTGGAATTGGATTCAATTGTCGTCTTTCTTAAAAAATAAAAATAAAAATAAAATAAAAACAGGGGGAAATGAATGTAATGCCGAAATTATAGTGGAGGATAACTGTGATTCTCTAGTTTTGAGGAGAATGATTCCATACGATTAGAAACAAAAGTGATAATTCTATCTTTATAATTCTAGAACCATCGATAACCGGCCGGCCTCTATAAATCTAACTGGAAATATAGGTGGCGTAACGATAATCAGTAAAGAAAAATGGAAACGTCAGGTGCAGTTCATTATTCTCTTCTCCCCTACACATAAAATCGTAAATCCAGAATTAGCTCTCTAGCTTTCAAAGGGCAAACAATCCAGGGGGAGATGATAAGTGAAAGTTTAAACCACTTATGACTTTCTCTATGATCAAGCGGTCTAAAACACGAAGAAGTAGACATTGTGTTTTTTTTTTTCCTGCAAGTGTTCGAGTCCTGCTGGAAAACATTTTTTTTATCTCGAGTGATCACGCCAATAGACGTAATGCACACACAAAAAAAACGGATCGTCTGTTCAAACACAAGCGTATGAATTAATCTATTTATATGTGTACGATATTTACATTGTTTGGACTGTTGTCCTCATCTTCGTTGCAGTATTCTCGAAGTTTAAACCGTTGTACGCTCCAACCTTTAGAGTTCAGTTCGAAATCGCAATCACCTGAAGAAGGCCGGAGCGTACAGCGGTCGAAACGTCGTGAATATGGAAACGAAGTTGAGGACAGCAGTCCGAACAATGTAAGTAGGGTAAATAATTACAATACCTCATCTCAGAAAGAGATATTTTATTTGCGTGTGCGTGCTTGTATATATATATATATATATATATATATATATATATATATATATATATTGTATTATATATATATATATATATATATATATATATATATATATATATAAGGATATATATATATATATATATATATATATATATATATATATATATATATATAATATATATATATATATATATATATATATATATATATATATATATATATATATATATATATATATATATATATATATATAACAATATGTAGATCGGACTTTTTAATTAAATCGTTCTATCTCTTCTTCACCAACTATCTATACAGAGTCACGCTGATGAGGCTCACGGACATTTTTTACACGGGGATCTCCTCTTCAGATACACGTCTTAACCGTTCCGCTCAGCTGCTTTTGCGTTCAGCAAATGAGGCGGTCCAGGAAAGCTTTCACAGAAATTAGCTGCAGGCTTGTGCTCACCGGCAGAGTATTCTGACGGCCCGACATTACAAGAACAAGGAACGTGCTTTTAAGCATTCTTACCGCTTGTGGTTTACAAGCATTAGAAAATGGAAAAAAAGAATACAATAACAGTTCTTCATTGTTTCAGAGAAATGGACTGCTTAAAGTCATTTGGAATTATGGCGTCTCTCGAGTTAGAAGTGACACAGAATTTAAATTCACCGATTTCGAAGAGGTGGTCATTGATAAATGTTCTTTGTTGACCTTTTTTCCTCCCATTTGGATAGAGTTCTCTTCTCCTGTTTTAGACTGCAATGGTCGAAACCGATAAGAGCCGGTTTCCAGCTGACGTCTGATCAGTACATGTTTGAATGGATTGCATGACATTGCAGTCTTTCTCTCATCTAGATATTCTTTACAAACCAGAATATATACTTGCGTAAAGGCTCATTTAACATACACAGACATCTAAACATAATTACACACGCACACAGACACAAACACGCACACACAAGAGCAATGAGACAGTCGTATTTTCGGCTTAGTGAAAGGGACGGCTAATAGTCAATACTTTTAAGTTGACAACGCTTGTCTTCATAAGTAGAAACAAATTTTAAGTTAGCTTTCTACAGTAAGGACAAACAAACCAGCGTACATGCACACACACACACACACACACACACACACACACACACACACACACGTATATATATATATATATATATATATATATATATATATATATGTATATAAATAAAAAGAAAGAACAGTAAGATATATAATCCGGTGTTCTTATAGATATTTTTATTTTTATAAAATAGTGCTCAATGTAAATTTACAGAGCATTAATATTATAAATTAATTGATTTAAAATATGTTTTTTTTCGCTACACAGTTCTAACCATGTTTCAAAAACCATTTTTTGAAACATGGTTAGAACTGTGTAGTTAAAAAATATATTTTAAATCAATTAATTTATAATAATATATATATATATATATATATATATATATATATATATATATATATATATATACTTGCTGTAACAGCAAAATTGTCCAAGTCATGTAACAGTATGGGATAGTTGTCTATCCTATGAAATGATTAATATCTATCAAAAAAATAAAATAATTGAGTTTCTTTTTTCCAGGTTTTCAGATAAGGCTTCTAGCCATCTTGGCACTATTCATCGTAAGAATCACCGAAAAACCCTTTGAGAAATGTGAAAATCGTTTTGCGTCAGCCCCGCTATATCTTCCCAAATGAGCAATGGTAGGAGGAAAATGATCATTCAGGCCTTCAGTAATGGGACGAACATTCGTACTTTGACTTCCATCTTCAAAGTCGATTCAAGCCTGTTCAATGAAGGATATTACTTAATTATGATTATTTCAAATCCTCCTAATTATTTTTATCTATATATCCGTTCTTGAACCGGCTTCTAATGCTCTGGACTGAGCGGCTTGGGGATAGTAGTCGTAGCCCGTGGAGGCACAGTCCTATGGGTAAAGAGAAACTCAGATGAGTTCCACCGCTGAATATGTGATCGAGCGGAGCTATATCGAGTCTAATCCCCCCCACCTTTCATCACCGAGGCCCGTTGGTACAGTTGGTATGGCGTTTACCTCCTACGGTAACTGTTCGGGTTTCAATTCTCGGTATTGGATGCGCACTGCTGATGAGTTCCAAATATAGAACGAAATGGCCGTCCAGTGCTTTTTGCATTCTGTTGAGGTTTCTTGACTCTATTAATTAATTAAATACAATATATATATAAGTTGAAGATAGCATTTTTTCCCAAGATTTAGAAAATTCTTCTGCTTGATGTAGTACTGTGTTTCCTTATATTCAGGTTTGGTAAAGGTGTCTTTTAGTATCTCGTTATGTTTTGGGATTTCATTATTTAAGTGTTGGATGTTTAGTTTTACCTGTTATTATTTGCTGTAAAACGAGGTTTTCTTCCTGAATGTTGTAGTTTTATTTGTTGGTTGTCGGGTCAAGTAATTTGACAATTGTGTATTTAGATGGCAACGCACCTTTTATACAAGTTTAGTTACAGACGTCTGACAAGATACTGCCATTAAGCCTTTCATTTATTCACTTTACTGTGTGTTTTCTTTTCTGGACAAAGTGTGTAAAAACAGTCCAAAAGTTCTTTATATACAAACGCTTTCGGCTACTCTTTTAGCCATTATCAGAGACATTTTTTTATTATTTTAACAGAATGCGTGAGTTTTTATGAAAGTGTCTGAAATTATAGGAATGCTTTATTTTCCAAACACGGTAAGCATATTGTTACCATGTTCGTAATTAATATTAGCAAAGCCAAAACACAATAAAAGTAATACCTATTGATATACGTGATATCATTTTTGTTTGTTCAACACCCCCAGAGCACACCTGTGGTTTATACTACAAATTTGCTGAGCGGGCCTTAGTTAAGGTTTCTGGGAGAACGCATCATCTGGCGTGATCAACAGTTTGACCGTCCTGGGTAAGATGATAAACTACATCCGCGTCCTGGGTAAGATGATAAACTACATCCGCGTCCTGGGTAAGATGATAAACTACAACCAACAGCAAAGCCTCTGATCAAGAGGTTTTGGGGATCGTGTAACCAACTCTTAATTGCTTGTCTTCCCAGGTGCACCCTGACCCGAGGTGGTAGCACCTGTTAGGGTCCAAGCTATGGGCAAATAGTTAACTCCCAAACTGGGGTCAAAACACTATTAAAGTGTAAAAATGCGTTTTAATATCGGAAATACTTTGTAAAAGATTATTACCAGCAATAAATGTTTGAAGAAAAAAAATATTACCATCAATACATTATTACCAGCTATACATTTTTGAAAAAATTATTACCAACAATACTGTTGTGACCAAGTAAATGGTTAAGTAATAACAAAAAACAGGTTTGCAGATATATCATATATTTAACAGTAAGTACACCAGAAGAGTATTAAACGACTAGTGAGAGTGTATCGGATGAACTAGCGCTCAATCTATTCACAGTTCATTGTTCACTGTTCCTTCTCTTCTACTAAACTTATAGTAGGCGGAAGAGTCTAAAATAGACTTTTAGAGGGAGGAAACCACAACAAATACATTTTTGAAAAAAAGAAATATTACCAGCAATAATTTTTGGAAAAAATAATACTAACAATAAAAATTTTGTCGGCATTAAATAACCTATTAAGTTTGATATAATGTGAAACAAGACAAAACAAACCTTCTTTCTTCTTTAATTCCAAACTTGGGTTAAAAACACTATGAACCTGTAAAAATAGGTTTTGACATCAGCAATACATTTTGGAAGAAATTATTAACAGCAATATATTTTTGAAAAAAAAAAATATATTACAGCAATAAAAACTTTACCGGCATTAAATAACCTATTGAGGTAGATATGCTGTAAAACAAAAACCATCAACACTTCAAAAAAATGCCAGTACACTCAAACCCTCGGTCACGATGACTTGTAACTATGTGATGGCACTAAAATCCACGAAAATGTCCGTCGAGGCATTTTCTCTCACAAGGCTTGGATAAAATCGTAGTATGCTTTTCAGGCATTTTAACAACAAGAAGAGCCCTTTCCAACGAATTGACAATATTGAATTTAGAAACCGGACCTCAAGTCCTGTAAGGAAACATGCTAACCACTCGGCTTTATATGTGCGCGCATATGTTTGTGTTTACTTTAGAGTAACTGAAAGTTATATTAAATTTTCATATATTCCTAAAACAAAATAAGGTGACATAGAGGGTGGTGAGGAATAGTGTGAGAGACATGGTTGAAATAAGAGAGGGAAGTGTCACCTTTTGTCAGCTTAATACTGCCCTTCAAAAGTATAAATTTTAAATTCATTTTTTCACCCTTGTAAGTGAAGTCTGAAGATCCAGAAAAAAATAAAAAAGAAGAAAACTTCTTTCCTCTTCACATCCAAACTGGAGTCAAAAACACTATGAAAGTGTAAAAATAGGTTTCGACACCAGCAATACACTTTTGGAAGAAATTATTACCAGCAATATATTTTTGAAAAAAAATATTACAGCAATAAAAATGTTATCGGCAAACATGCTAACCACTCGGCTTTATATGTGCGCGCATATGTTTGTGTTTACATTAGAGTAACTGAAAGTTTTATTAAATTTTCAGATATTCCTAAAACATAATTATTCGTAATCAATATTAAACTATCTGAAGTAATCTAAAGACAATGCCATTTTTTTAAATTAAATATTTGTTTCAAACCTTTTTGTCATTGCGTATAAATATCGAAATGTTTATCTGCTGGTTTTAGGAAAGCTTTTTTTCACCACAGGGTGTCGAAAAGGAAAAGACATATTCATGTTCTGTACTTTTCGGGTCGAGAACGCTAATTTATATTCTTCGTCGGAAATCTCTTGGAAAACATACCTATCGGCATCGTCTTTGAAATAACATTATGGAAGCAGAGATGTGTCACTTTGTGATGTTCTTAAAGTTGTGCTCGCTTTGTTGAACTGCCTTTTGACTGAGGGAAAAGAAAACGACCATAAATCACCCTCCGCCCGCCCCGTAGCGCTATTTTTCAGTATTCTCTTTTCAAGTAGAAGATAACGCAGTCGAAAACGTAAGTAAATGCCACTTACCCCAAGAACTGTAGAAATGATAGGATTTTATATTTCTCTTTCCATTTCTTCGTATATTCATCTCGTTGACATTACGTATTTGAAAACCTGAATTTAGAGATCAGAAACCCCAGGAAAATTGAATCGTGCCACATTCATGAGTAATTTTACTTTCACGAATGCAAATCATTTTCATTCTCAGCCACTTTTTCCATCTTTCTCACATTGTGAAGAACTAATGTGGAGTAATGGATAGCGGCTCGGATTGAGGAATCGGAGAACCGAGTTCGAATTCCAGTCAGATCTATTAGATTCACGTACGAGTTAATACACTTCGGAAAAGTATGAATCCTCTTCTTCTTCTTCTTTCTTATGGGTAAATAGCAGGACAGACTGGATTGCCTTGGGTGGCAATTGGTCTAGGAGAAAGTAACCTTGAATTCAAAACTGTATGTAGACCTGGCGTAGCATATACTATACCGATAAAAGAAGTGGTCGTTCGTATTGGCTGAATGATCCCGACTGCGGCCGAATGATATAATGTGATTCAATTTAAGAAAAAACAATTTATTATAAGAAACATACAAAATTGTGCTCCTAATAACTACGATGAAAAGTTGATTTATTATTACAAACAGACATGTCTTGCAAACATTTTCATTAATAAAGTTCTAAGTAAGGGTGTAAAAATAATTTCATTGAAACAGACGTTAAACTCTTCTATCTTCCATTATTTATTTCTTTTTTCTCACTGAAACCAAGTAGCGTCAGTTCTCGCCCGGTCAAAATTGAATAGTTCATTATTTATGAGGTAATCGCAGGAGACGTTAAACACTTCTATTTCCTTTTTTTCTTATTTCTAGACAAATCCACATCTTGCCACCATTTCTCTTAATAATAATTTAAAAAATAATTCAGCAAGCGATGTTATTTTATTTATGGCAACTGGATTTTTGGCGATAGCCTTTTATCGGTTTTCTTCTTTCGATATTGTGAGCCTGAAAAATAGCGTTTTTATCGTGGTCGCCATCACCCTCGTACTTTTGGCTGGGATCAAAATAAAGGGCCTTACGAACTAAGAGATGGCCGAGAAGAATTATAATAGAGATTATGTTGTTGTTATTGTAATGTTGGTGTCGAAAATTGACGTCATCAATGTAAATTCAGTTCTTGAGACATGGTGTCAACAAGACTGATCAAAATTCAAGAACTTTTCAAAGAATCCACGCAGAGTAAATGGTGGAAGCTAAATGTAGGTCTACATCTTTACTCCCAACTCTGATATTCCCTGATCGTCCATTCTGTTTTCGAGGTGGGGATCCGATCACATACATATCCTACGGGAACTGGTTTGTTTTGTTTTCGTTTGTTTTGTTTTACGGCATATCAACCTCAATGGGTTATTTAATGCTGACAAGATTTTTATTTCTGTTAATATTTTCTTTTTTTCAAATATTTATCGCTGATACTAATTTTTATTTGTATTTCTGGTATTAAAATCTATTTTTACACTTTGATAGTGTTTTGAGTCAGGTTATGGGGGTCAACTATTTGCCCATAGCTGGGACCCTAGCAGGTGCTACTACCCCGGATCAGGGTAGAACTGTGATCACCAGCAATTAAGAGGTGGTTCAACGATTCTCAAAACCTTGTGATCAGAGGCCCTGCTGTTGGACGAAGTTTATCGTCTTACCCAGGACGCATATGCAGTTTATTGTCATACCCAGGACAGGCGAAGACATGGTTACGAAGACATGGTTGCATTGGTCAGAGAACACATTGGGACGTATACTGTGAATTTGACTTTAGTGTAAAACAGTTAGCTTGGAACGGGAAATCGAAAAGCCGATTTCGAATTCTAGTCGGGTTCCTTACACTGACTTCCGTGCAAATACCCTTGGGAAAGGTATGAATCTATTTCTTCCTTCCTTCACCTACGGGTTTCATAGCAGGAGAGACTGGGTCCTATAGCGTTGTTTAACAATCAGTTTACAGCCAATGAAACGCCATCCTACTGCGGGAAAATCTTCTGCTTAGTCTGTCATGAATCGAAAGAGATTTGGTTGCTCAATCGTTTATCACGGACGGGATTTAACTAATTGGCTGACTGCAAAAGTGAAGTAATATAAACATCAACCAGTAGAAGAGGACAGTGATGAGATATAGGATTTCTTGGCTCACAGAGAGCAAGACATTGAAACATGATGTCCTTTTCTTCTTGGGGTAGATAAAGCAATGAGCATTTGTCAAATTATTGAATTATTTTGCTCTATATGATACAAAAAATGGAATCCAAAGGAACTGAAAAGATAGAAAAATAGCAGGATCGTGCTAGGGAAATGAAAACAACATTGCAACTGGACGGATGAATCAGTCCCTGTGGACCGTCCTGGGTATGACGATAAACTACATCCGCGCCCTGGGTAAGACGATAAACTACGTCCAACATATTACCAGCAAAAGAAAAAAAATGTTGGTAATAAATAACCCATTGAGGTTAATTTGCCGTAGAACAAAAACAAACCAAACTAAATCAAACTCCTACAATATATTTTGTTATGATATTGATTTGGGGTCTGTAGAGACAAACGCCAAATAACACGTAACAATAAAAAGGGTTTTAATAGGTTGGTAAAAAGGTACAGAAATCGCCTGAGTAGTCAATAACTAGATCAGCTAAGAACTTCTCTGTCTATCTATCTTCCCCCATGTCAACTGACATGCCACTATTTAAAGTCTTTGTTCACAGACGCAGACAAGTTCATCTTCAAGAGGGGTGGTAGGTTTCCGACACGACATATTTAGAGATTATTGATAAAATCAAAATAAGAATCAGGAATATTATTTGTCTTGACCGGGCGTCTCGGCTTCAGTCATTTTTCCACCGCAGTAATGTTGCTTCCTGTGTCTTTTCTATAAATACTTACATACTAATTGTTCGGATGAACTTTTCACAATGATGCCTAAACTTAACGAATTTAAGCGCTATGTACTCATTTTCTTCTGGGTCCCAATCAGAGACATTAGATCAGAAATGGTATCATAATTTCCACTGAATATTTTTGCAAAATAAATAAAGGAATAAATAAAAAATAAATAACTAAAAGTAAACAACCTATCATCACACCCATTTTATATAGATAAAGCGCTATGTTAGATCTGTACTTGTGAGAATATATTTTTTGTGTTTCTTAAAGGCATGGCCTACCAGGGATCTCTTCAATAAGTTTATCGGAACATTTTCCAATCATTCTGTGGGTCCCAACTACAACTGAAAGTATTGATGTCTTCATACGCGGCATTTTTTTAGATTTCCACTTCAAGAACCTTGCATTTTAATTTGATTGTTATTGTTATTATTATTATTATTATTATTATTATTTGGAGTAGTAGTAGTATTAGTAGCAGTAATAATAGTATCCAAGCGGTTTCTGTTTAATTCCCTTTTTGCCTCCTTCTATTTCTTTCTTTTTTACTTATTCATATGGTCATTTTATTCTTTGGGCTTTAAAGTTTGGCTTAAAATGCATTTTCCCCTTCAAATAATGATTTTTAGAAAGTAAGAGACTGAAATAATTTCAGCTTAGATATTTTCCTTGGAAAAAAGAAAATATGTATGTATTTGTATTGATATGTTTAGTATTGCAAAATTAATATACTTTAATATGGGATGTCGCCATTTTATATTTGAAATTCAGTGGACAGACCTAACTGACTCCAAGCAATTATTATCTCGAAAATATTCAATTATCTTTTGGGCGAGAATACGAATATCGCCTCATACGATCATGCGATTGGTTCATTGTCTCTTGCTGTCATATGATTGGCTCACAAAAAGCCACGGTAAAGGATACCTTATGGCTTCAGCGAAATAAATTTCAATAGTTCAAAGGGTTAATAAGTTTGAAGGCAGACAGACAAAAGAATCTAAGAAATAGTGTATTAAAAGATGGGGCGTGGAAGGTTTAAAGAAAAGGGTCGAAGAAATAATAGGATAGAAAAGAAAGAAACGAGGGCAAATGTTTTAAAAAGGTTAAAAAGAAAGAGAAATGTAGAACAGAATAAATAACGAAAGACTTGCAACAGAGAAGAAAACAGGATATTAACAGACGAAGTCAAATGAAGAAAGATTAAAATTTAAAAAAAGAATGTAAAACTAAACAAAAAATGTAACGCGGAAAAAAAGAAATTAGATTAAAAAAAAGCAAATGAAAGATTTAGGTAAGTATGAAATTTAAGAAGAGAAATAAAAAAAAAATGGCCGCCAAACAATCCAAGAACAGAAACAAAAAGAAATAGTGAAATATTAGAAGGCGAAGAATGTAAGTAAAAAATGTTGGCCGAACGAACGTAAAATTCATTGTTGAGTTAATGAAGATAGAATTACCAAATATTTCCTTTCAAATTACAGACAGACGAGAACGAGCTAAAAATAAGTGGATAAGGAACAAGGACAGATTTGACTTCTGTCAATTCTCCTGCCACGATTCCAACCGTAAAAGAGGTTTGTTTTCTTACAATTGGTCTGTAATATTCATTACTGCCACTTATCATCCTTTTTAGGGAACTCGCTAGCGACAAGAGGCTACGCGGAGGCCTAAAACGACGGTTGAAGGATCAGTTGAAGACATCCTTGACACAGGTTAAAATTGACCCTAGAACCTGAAAAAAAATCTTTGCTGCAAATCGCAGGAACATTTGAGTAGGGATCGAGACTTTCGAGTCCAACCGTCAACAGGAAGACAATGTGCGACGTACTGTCAGGAGGGCATAACACTTCAGGAGTAGGCTGGGCATTCAAATCCATCACCGCCACCGTCACCGGAGGCGGGAAAATGGAACGAGGAGAGATAATGACGATTCCGATGATCAAATGCGAACAGGTGCCGACGATTCATTTAGATTTTTCCCCAGTAAACGTAAACGGGAATAATCAATTCCACCGATTCGGAGTCACTTTTTTCAGGTCATGTTAAGAAAGAGAGTATTACGGCCACATTACGTTATATTTAATGGCCCCAGAACGTGAGTCGTATGTGGCGCAAGGCCGGTTTATCGTGGGTTCTCCGACCCCGTAGGCTTGCCCCCCCAAAATTCTCTTCGAACCCGTATAAACGAGTTCAGGTACTCTTTGACAGTAATGAAAGTTGTACATCACCATTCCACGGCCACATCACGTTATAATTAAGCCCCCCCCACGTGGGTCGTATGTGACACAAGGCCGATTTATCATGGGTTCTCCGACCCCGTAGGCTTGGCCAAAAATATTCTCTTCGAACCCGTATAAACGAGTTCAGATATTGTCTACCTCCCCTTCGGCAAAGCTCCACCCGGGTTCCTCTCCGCCGAGTCGAAGGGTTTGACAGTAATGAACGGTGTACATCACCGTTTCACGGCCACATCACGTGAAAACACTAATTCACGTACGATCACTTAGGTTAGGCTACGTCGAGCCTGGTCACTACCTAGGTGGGTACCCAGGTGCTGTAAGATTGGATCTGCGGGGATGTAAAGAATAATATCTCAGAATTGGTAATCGCAGAACCGAGTTTTAGTCCCAAGTCGGTTCCTTATATTCACTTATGAAAATATTAAAATGTAAAAAAAAAAAACATACTGGTGTTAAATAACCTATAACGGGTCGATAAGCCGTCAAAAAGGAATAAATCAAACAATAGAATATGAGATGATATCCATTCCGAAAAAGAAACGTGGATAGCTGATTATATAAGCATTTTATTTCTCTCTGTGTATAATGATACAGAATCAGTATTTCGTTATTTTCTCAGTGTATAATGTAAAGTGATCAGAATTTTCTTTCTTTCTAAGAATAATGATAGTATTTCGTTATTTTCTCAGTGTATAATGTAAAGTGATCAGAATTTTCTTTCTTTCTAAGAATAATGATAGTATTTCGTTATTTTCTCAGTGTATAATGTAAAGTGATCAGAATTTTCTTTCTTTCTAAGAATAATGATAGTATTTCGTTATTTTCTCAGTGTATAATGTAAAGTGATCAGAATTTTCTTTCTTTCTAAGAATAATGATAGTATTTCGTTATTTTCTCAGTGTATAATGTAAAGTGAACAGAATTTTCTTTCTTTCTAAGAATAATGATAGTATTTCGTTATTTTCTCAGTGTATAATGTAAAGTTATCAGAAATTTATTTCTCTCTAAGATTAATGATACACAATCAGTATTTCATTATTTACCCTGTGTATAATGTAAAGTGATCAGGAGTTTATTTCTCTCTGAGTATAATGATATGGTTTGGTAATTTTTTTTTTTTTTTTTTTAAGACATATCAACCTCATTGGGTTACTTAATGCCGACACGATTTTTATTGTTGGTAATACTTTTTCCAAAAAGTTATTGCTGGTAATATTTTTTATTAAAATATATATTGCTGGTAATAAATATCGAGTAAAATATATTGCTGGTAATATTTTTTATTCAAAAATGTATTGTCGTTAATTTTTCCTCAAAAAATTTATTGCTGGTATTAAAACCTATTTTTACACTTTCATAGTATTTTGATCCCATAGCTGGGACCCTAACAGGTGCTACCACCTCGAGTCAGGGTGGACCAGGAAGCACCAGTAATTAAGAGGTGGTTGCACGCTCCTCAAAACCTCCTGATCAGAGGCCTTGCTGTTGGACGTAGTTTATCGTTTTACCCAGTACGGTTAACGATACGAGTGTAGCATTTCATATTTTCTCTGTGTATAATGGAAGTTATCATGATTTTTTTTTCTCTATGTATAATGATGCAGGTTCAGCATGTCAGTTTTCTCTGTGTATAAGGTGAAGTGGTCAGCATTTTATTTTGCTCTCACTCTGAACATTAAGAGATGGGATCAGTATTTTACTTGCTCTCTGAGCAGAATGATTCTGGGTCAGTATTTTATTCGACAGTTGTTTGTATACCACAGTTTTCCATGACAAAATGATTTTCTACGTTTTTTTTAAAAAGTGCATGTGAAATTAAATGGATAAATAATGTGGATTTTATAAGCAATGGATACAGAATTGTATAGAGGAGGGAAAAAATAGAAGAGGCTTACGATTAACATTATCCAAAGACATAAAGAAATGTTCGCTTGGGTATTGGCAAGTATCATAGATAGTTTTTTCTTGTGGAGACACTCAAAACAGCCATCATATTAGGCTAGGCGCCAACCTCACAAACCACGGAAGGTGACGGGGATACGTTTTATATCACAAAAGATAAAAAAAAATGTGTCAGTCAAATCGGAAGAAATTACAATTATCAAGAGATACCTAAATACTAAAGTGAGAAAAGAACAAGGCAATAAAATAAGTAAACACGGACTGAGATCATCCAAAGAATTTAGAGAGTGATGGTGCACTGCGATTAAGCAAATAAAAGCCAGCATCTGGTTTCAAGTACACCAAAGATGCTTGTGGATAGCAGAAAGCCCAGGAAGGGATGCAAAAAGCGAAATATTTTCCGTCAGACTAAAAGAGCCTTTGCTAAATGAAGTCGCCTTTTTTTTTTACCGCGCTAGAGCCGGTTATATAAAATACAAAATGTCTATCGCTTGAATTTTTGGCCCGCTAGTGTCAATTTAGGAAAATGGGAACAGGTCACATTTAAGATCAAATCGTATTTTGACAAATTTAAGGAAGCTTTTGATTTCAGTAACCTCGATCAAAAGGTGACATAAATACAATACACCTTACCAACCGGGGTGGGTGGGTGTTGGTTATATATTTGACCAAGTGAAAGAGGTCAAGAAAGTCCCCCGTACTTGTTGTTGTGTCAGAATGAGTGCGTGTTTGTGTGAGTGCTTAGGATGGATGAATGTTTCTATATTTTTATAATCCCGCATCGATTTCGTCCAGTTAACTGATATTTCTGCTACATTTAAGGATTGTAGGGGTTTTTATTACTAACATGATTTTGTTTAGTTTTCATGTAAATAGTTTATATTCATATTGTACATATTCATTGGAGACTTTTTACCCTTTGTTTTTTATTCCTCTCCTCCCACAGACAACGATTTGTACATATGGGGACTATTTAGGATTTTCATTGAGACAATTTTGGTTAATGTAGTAAGAAAGGTAAGTATGAACATTATTTACATTATTCGGACTATTGTCCTCAACTTTGTCGCCATATTTATTACAACGTTTTGGCCGTTGTACGCTCCGGCCTTCTTCAGGTGGTTGGATTGTCGAACTGAATCCTTTATTTCCCTCACTGGGGTAGACTGTTCTCGTTCCACGTGCCATGTTTGATTGATGTCAGTTATCTCCTGTTAATTTCCCTCTGAAAGTTCTCCACTGCCTTAACCAGGTATTGAACCCACACTCTTTGGGTCCTGTCACTGAATCTAACCAACGCCTTTATCCACTGTGGATAAAGGCGTTGGATAAAGGTGGATATGGCGAAAAAATGAGGACAATAGTCCGAATAATGTAAATAATGTACATAATTCATCATCTCAGAAATATAGACAGATTCTGAGGTAAGTATGAATGTTGTTTTGGTGGTATGAATATTGTTTCTATGATTGGGTCAGTGGTTGTGACTAGCTAAGTTTTAAAATTAAGTCAGATGAAGACCGTCCTTTTTCCCCATTACCCTTTCTAGGCCTTGTGCCAAATTTTCTGTGATTTTAACAGGAATAAATATAGTCACGAACGTCCCGCAGATTAAATCGTATATGTATACATCGTATTAAATTCTTGACTTGTCAAAATGCATGTAAGGCAAGGATCGCAACCGATTTGACTCTTAAAGAACATCCAAAATTCTTAACACAACTGAAAATACACGTGATAAACATAAAGTTTGAATGACTACACTAAAACTCGTCATTTCTTCTTTTTAATTCTCTTCATAGACTCAGAGGCCCGAAGCTCGAGGCAGGTGTGTACTTATCATCCATTCCATCACCTTTACTTGCCTTCCTGGTATAAGAATATTATGGGGAATCTATGCCACAAGCAATTGTATTTATTTCTCCTGTTCTTAGCTGCTCGACATTTTAGATGCTGCCGCAACAAAGGAACAAATATCTAGGCAAACAAACAAATTAAATAACTACAGGTATTTTTACCATAACGATTGAATAGCCGGCGGTAATATCTGCAAACTAGAATAGTCGATTCGCAAATAAAATCATGTGCGTAGAGGCAGTAGAATTACAACGTAAATAAACGAACTAGTTCTAACTGAACGCTCTTGGCTAAACCCCGGGCCTTTTCTTAATGATGTAATTTGTACATTAATTAATTAATCGACAAGAGGATTAATTCGCTTCTTTTGCAATTATTAAGTGAGAAGATTTAAAAATGTGCAATCTTGTTTGTTCAAAACGAAGCATTATTATCTTTGCTCAATGATGAGAATGTTTTCCAAAGGTTGATAAACCATGAAAAAAATAAAACAAACAAAAAACTTGCAACTGGGTCTTCTATTTTTCGTGCTTTGGAAAATACCCGGTAGATCCCCCACCACCCAAAATGCAAATTACAAATCGGAGATACCAAAAACAAATAAATAAATAAATATCTAGGAAGTGTTTAAAAAGTGGATAAAAATGCGACATTGAAATCCGAAGGCGTCTTGGGGTAGCGAAAGATGAATTCCAGAAACTAAGCAGAGTATTAAGAGACATTAAGAGATGAGTGATTGAAATAAGATAAATATTGTTAAGAGCTACAAAGGACAGATACTTGTGGAATGATTGCTCACGTCCTGAAAGTTTGTTTTTGTTGGTTTCTTTTGTTTTGTTTTACGGCATATCAACGCCAATGGGTTATTTAATGCCGACAAAATTTTTATTGCTGGTAATAATTTTTTTTTCAAAAATGTATACCTAGTAATATTTTATTTTTTTAAAAAACATAGTTGGTAATATTTTTTCAAAAATCTATAAATAGTTGTGTTTTTTTCTTCTAAAATTTATTGCTGGTAATAATTTTTTACAAAGTATTTCTGGTATTAAAACCTATTTTACACTTTCAAAGTGTTTTTTGCCCCACTTTCATGGTTAATGGGTGGTAGCACCTGTTAGGGTCCTATAGCTTGGATCCTAACAGGTGCTACCACCCCGGGTCAGGGTGGACCTGGGAACACCAGCAATTAAGCGGTGGTTTCACTCTCCTCAAAACCTCCTGATGAGAGGCCTTGCTGCGGAACGTAGTTTACCGTCTTACCCAGGACGCGGATGTAGTTTATCGTCATACCCAGAATCACGTTCTGAAAGAACACGGCACATAGAAGAAGAATCTAGAGTCTATTGCCATATGTAATAAGGGATACTGCTTTTCAAATTATTCAAAGAAAAATATCCAAAGAATGGTAACATAACCAGTTAAAAAAATTAACGGCAGTAGTTAATTAATCTTGTAATAGCATTGGTTTTATTTAATTTTTTTTTCATGTGGAATGTGCGAATTACTCAATACAATTAATTCTATTAAACTTCTTGAAGAAAGCATCGAACGAAATCACAGCTCTGTGAACTCACCTCTGATCTTTATGCTATCTTACGTAAAATGCGCTTTGCTGGACACTTCCGTTGGGCAAAACAAGAACCTGCGAGTGATCTACAGCTCTGGACACGCAGTCATGGATCAAGAAGGCCTGGTCAGCAAGCAATTGACCAGCTATGTTCTAACACTACATACCATCTTAATGACCTTCTGGATTTGATGCAGGACAGTGATGTCTAGCGTGATAGACTTATAAATGCCCCGAATAAATAAATAAAGCTTGTTATAAAGAATTCTGTTTTTAAATCTTTGAAAGGAAACCTATCGAAACGAAGATAACATGACCTGGATGGTCAAGAAATAACAGAATTATTGAAATAATTTCTTTAATTGCATTTGATTTTATAATGTTTTAGTATAATTAATCTATTATTTTTATCTATACAACTACATTCTGGTAGGAATTCCAAATTTTAAAAACACCAAAGAAAAAATATATACAAGGAAAGTTAAAATGCATTTGAACTTGAATGAATTTATTTAAAAAAAATACTATCCATTAGCAACGTATTCAGACAGTTAAAGTGGCATACGTGATACACGATTGGGCGATCATGTGTATGAGGCAGATTTTTTCCCGCAGTAGGTTGCCATTTATTTTGCGGTAGACTTTTTCCAACCAAGGCTAAAGGTCTGCTTTGCCATTTCCCATTTCAGCGAAGTAGACTAGTTCCAGCGGTATTTGACTAAATGAAACTCAGTCTGCTTTGTGTTTCACTCTGTCATGCCATATACCTATTCTATTGGGGGATAAAGTAGAAGTCGCCATGGATTCATTTAGCCCTTTCTGCACACGCGGTCGACCTTGCGTAAGCGAGGCTTTGCCGAATGAATCTCGAGGTAGAATTCCTGAACCCGTTTAATCGGCTTCCGTGTTCTCCGACCTGTCATGCCCACATAAAAACCGGCCTATTCTTTTGTGGGTGAGAAGATCTCCTAAGTGGTGTTTAGCGGTCTTTGATAATAAGTACCTCTCTGCGTAAGTAGCAGGAACGGACGAGTTTGGCGAAAGGCAAGTGTTGTCCGGGAGGTCCTGAATTTAATCGAGTCTATTTTTGGCCGAGCCTACGGGCTCGGGAAAACCCACATAAAAACCGGCCTCTTTCTTTTTGAGAAATAAATACTAAGTGGTGTTGAGCAAATTACGAGTTCAGCTTTTCTTGACAAACAAGTTCGCTTTGAAAAATTGGACAATTTCTTGCATTGACGTACACTTAAGTTTTGAGTTTCTAAAACCTTTTTCAAGTCTTTAGTTTTACTTTATTTGTGTTTCTGTTTTTTTTTTCTTTTTTTATTCAATTTTTTCCTTTCTTGCGATTTCCACCGTCCCCATTGTTTTGTTTGTTTGTATTACTTTAGTTTAATATTTATTTGTTTGAATTATCTTTGGTTGCCCACGGTTTTTCTTTCGTATTATTTTCGGTTTATACTTTTTGGAAAAAAAAAAAAAAAAAAAAGAAAAGAACAAAAGTTGTAAAGGAAAAATTAAAAAAAAAGAATACAGTTATTTTCGTTTGGTCGCGGCCAAAATGGCCGACGACACAAACGTAAACATGACTCCACCAACGGAATCACCGCCGGTGCAAACTCAAAATTTGTCACCTGCGAAAACACAGGCTTGGTCCCAGAGTAGACCGAAGAAAAAAAGACTCTTCGTATTACGAAGAACAACGGCTGAAATACGAAGAGTACGTGAATGGGAATGAGTTTATCACAATTCCGGAGGCCTTGGACGCTATCAAGGTCAAAGTTATCTCTCTGCTGACATCGTATGTCAAAACCCATAGACTGATTGGTCTCTAAAGGATGCCCCCTCAAGATTACCCCCAAAATGTTAGCCCGCAGAAGCAATGCCATGTGGGACATTCTACTTGGTTCGGAACAAGAGGCGAAGCAGCTGGCCAGAAACATCTTGTCCACAACAAACTTGCGCCTCCAAACGGAATACATGGGGACGAGAAAGACGCGTATTACTGTCCACGGCGTTCCTGTCGACATTACCCAAGACAGAATAGGAACGTTTTTCGCCAAATTCGGCCAAGTGGAGGAAGTTAGTGCGCTCAAAAGCAATCCAGGCATAGCGACGGGAGACATGGTGCTCCAGGTAGTCCTGGATAGGGACAACTTCCGGGACATAACAAATGTATTGACTTGCCGGGAGAAGAAGATACTGGTGGTAGTGGAGTGTAGGAAGCCGTGTTGTTGGGCGTGTGGTGCGGTGGGGCACATGGCAAAAGTGTGCCCCGGGAAAAAGGCCCAGCAGACTACAAAAGAGACTCCAGCAGTAGCAGCAGCAACAGCAGTGACAAGATGGCACAAACAAAGAAAAAGGCTGGTCCGGGAGCCTGGACGGAAGTGAGGAAAGGGGGAAAAGTGGCATCTCCACCCTCTCCTCCAGTGCGGCAGGAGAAGCAACAAGAACAACAAAACCCCCAGCAGCAGCCGCAGCAGAAGCCCGAGCAGCAGCAGCAGCAAGAGAAGCTTCAGCAGCAACAACCTCCTCAGCAATATCAACAGAAACACCAGCATTCGAAACAGCAACAAGAGCAGCAGAAACAAAAGCAGCAGAAACATCAAAAACTGGAACAGCAGAAGCAGCATCAACAATTGCAGCAGCAACAAGAGCAGCAGAACCTCTACAAACAGAAGCAGGTGGAGGAAGAAACACCAATGGAGGTAGATGAAATGCCTCCACCGCAAGCTGCATCCCTGAAAAGGAGCAGGGAGGAAGATCCAGAGGAAATAGAACAGTCTGGCCGAAGCAGGAAGGAGCGAAGCATAGACAGAACCAGGCGGCGCTCCTTCCCGGCTTCGCCAATAAGATATTCCAGCTCCCCCAAAGTTAGGAGCGTACCTGCTTCCCCTTCCCGTGCTCAACCCCCTCTTCCCCCATTACACCCCTGAGTTCACTGGCTACTTCAACGCACGCGTCCACTTCCTCCCCTCCCCATCGTGCTAGGGAGAAGGAAAAAAAACTAAAAGTACTTCCCGGGTCCAGATGGGATCTGTAAAGTAGATAAGGAGGAGGCAAAAAAAGGCCTGTCGAAACAAAAAGGGCCCTTTTGGGGCTCCTATTTAAGCTTGACGAGGTAGATGGGAAATCGGTAGCTCCAGGTGTCATCACCGTCGTAAGAGACACTAGGGCATACTTGAAAGTGTGGAGCCATATATATGAGGCTCGGGAAGCTTATCCGAAAATAAGGGTAATGGAAGAAAATAATGAAGACCTAAAAAAAAGTAGGCATTTTTGCTCTGGGAGGGTCCCGGTTCTGCATCATCCCTCTTTGTATAGGGCCATAAACTTAATTTACCCCACGGACGTTGGCGGTGCTGTCCTGGGTGGCCGTATGACCACCGAGTTGGGTACAGGAAACCTGGGACAATCCGTCGGGGTCCTTACTGCTGCAGATTTCCGCTCGGTATGTAAATATGTTAATTCTGTTTTTTTTTTTAATATTTTACAGGACTTAGAAGGGGCTTGAGGGATCGGGGTAAGGCTGCCCGCCTGCTCCGGGACCTCTTGTACTTTGGTGTGGATGTTGCCGCGATCGAAGAGACCCACTTTGTTTTCACTTCCGATGCGTGTGTGCTGGAGGATGACTTCGTCGTCTATTCAGCATATGGGGACCGGTTTGCCAAAGGAGTTTCTTTGCTTGTCAGACGTACTCTTGATGCGAAGGTGGACGTTGTGCATACCGATGCCGAGGGCCGGTTGATCGTGGCCGATATTGTTGTGAAAAGTGGTTCGTTCCGAGTCGTTGCGGTTTATGCGCCCAATGACCGGGAGGAGCGGGTCTCGTTTTTTCGGCGGTTGGGGTCGTTCCTACTGGATTCGACGCGCCTAGTTTTAATGGGGAACTGGAATGTCATCCTGGATCCCAAGTTAGACAGGAGGCGGGGTGTTAGCGGGAGGAGGGGCGATCGTAGCCTGGTTGATCTGATCGACGATTATGGTCTTGTCGATAGATACCGGGTCGATCATCCCAGGGGAGGGATGTGGACGTGGGCTCTTAATTGCCCGCCTTGTGACAAGGTAGTTAGCTACCTTGACAGAATGTTAGTTAGAAGAACCGATGTAGCTCTTTTAGATTGTCCCACGTTCCACTGGGTAGGCTATTCGGACCTCAAACTCGTTTGTGCCCGGGTGGCGTTAGGAACTAGGCCTAGAATGGCTGGGTACTGGAAGTTCAATCTGTCCTTACTGGATAGGCGGGACTTCCAGGAACAGCTAACTAGATTAGTGCAGCGGAAGCTAGTGGGGGCGGTTATCGGGAATAAGTGGTGGGAACGCCTTAAGTGTAGGATTAGGTCTTTCACCACTGATTTCAGCAAACGGCTCGCTCTAGATAGAGCTGAAAAGGGCGAAGACGCTTAAGGCTAGTTTTTCCCGTGCGGTGGCTGGGGGGATCCCCTAGAGATAGCCTTAGCTAGGGAGGCCCTGGAGCGTTCGAATAGCGAGCGTTACATGGGCCAGATAATTAGACATAAGTTAAGCAAGATGTCTTCCGAAGCCGTGAACTTGGGCGCAGATCTGCGCAGGGAAGAGGTCCGTCGAGGTGGCGATCGTTGCATTCGTGAAGTCAAATCCCCGGAGGGGCGTACTCTTCGGGCCACTGACGACATGTTCGAGGCGTTTCGGCGCCATTTCGAGAGCCGGTTTACCAAGGAGCCTGGTCTCCGTGAGGAGAAGTTTCGCAGCTATTTGGCTGACTTTCCTCGGCTTTCGTCGACTGAAGCGGTTAGCTGCGAGGGGAGGATCACGGAGGGCGAAGTCTACGTGGCATTGAAGAAGGTCGGCAGAGGCAAGTCGCCCGGTCTGGATGGTTTGCCCTATGAAGTGTACTTGAGGTTGTCGCACATCTTTGTTCCGATTTTGACAGTGGTGTTCAACAAGTGGTTTCGGTCGGGGTCCATCCCCAATCGGATCACCAGGGGTGTGATCACTCTGTTGAAAAAGGGCAGAGGTGGTGGGGGAAACCTAGATGATTACAGGCCCATAACTCTGCTAAACACAGAGTTAAAGATTTTGGCCAAGATCCTGCAGGAGCGTTTGCAGTCAAGTGCCGAGTCTCTGTTGGGTCCTGAGCAGACTTGTTCTGTGAGGGGCCGAACAATTCAGAGCAACCTGCATCTGATCCACACGATCATAGAGGGTGTAAAAGACGACTAAGAAGCCACGCTGATCAATTTAGATTAGTCCAATGTATTTGATAGGGTTTACCATCGCTACCTTGCTACTGTCCTGCAGCCGCTGGATTCGAACCCAACTTCTGCCGTTGGATTAGCCTGCTGTATCCCTCCCTCAATGCTGTGGTACAAGTGAACGGAAGGTTGTCGGACGCTTTTGGGCTGTCTAAGTCGGTGGTCAGGGTTGTCCGCTGTCGCCTCTCTTTTATGCTTTGGCGTTGGAGCGTCTCCTTTGCCGGCTGAAGGACGAGACGTGCAGTCCGGCCCTACGTGGAATCGCCGTACCTGGAGGGTCTCGAGCCAGGGTTTCCGCGTACGCCGATGACGTATCTGCTTTCGTGTCGTCCCGTAGCGACATTGAGGCGGTGCAGAAGGCGCTTGATCACGAGAATGTGACAGGGGCCAAGATAAACCGCGACAAGTCGTCCGGCTTGCGGTTAGGTGTCTGGAATGGGGTCGCTCTTCCGGGCCGCTTCGGTTAGACGGACGGTCCTGTCCGCATTCTTGGAGTGTGGTTTGGGCCCGACCTCCAGCTGGAGAAGAATTGGTCTGAAGTACGAGCAAAGGTCGATTCTGCCGGTCAGACTTGGAATCGATGGAGGTTGTCCGTGAAGGGCAGGGCGGAGGTGTGTGCTACATATATTTTCCCCCTGATTCTTTATCGATTGTCCATACTTCCTCTCAATGAGACCCACAGGAAGGCGCTCGAGCGATCACTATCCTCCATTTTATAGAGGGGACGCAGGAATCAGGTCGGCAGACGAGTCTGTACTAAACGTCCGTGTCATGGGGTGGGGGGGCTGGGAATGCCGCACCTGATGAGTCACATCCGTGCCTCTATGTTTGCTTTCCTACGCCGCGCATTGACTGGGGGAGATCCAATTCTGGAGAGGATTGTTAGGGACGCATTCCCTGGCTTTACCATCATTCCACCCATCTCGCGGGTTGAGCGCCGTCCTAAACCCCGGGATCAATCGGTTTTCCTTCGCGAGTGACGGTCGGCCTTGAGGGCCGTTCCCCAGTCCAGTGACCTTTCTCGGCCTAGGAAAGTCTTCTATCGTGAATTAGTGGAGGGGCCCGCGAAGGATCCCCTACGAGATACGCTCGGCTTGTCGGAGGAGTAGTATCGCTCCTACTGGTCTTGGGCGCCAGCGGCGAATTACCTCAGTAATCCTGAGTTTTCGCTTAACTGGCGATTGGCTCGGAATCGGCTGCCTCTCAACGACAAGGCTTTCATATGGGGCTTGGCGGATTTGCCAGACTCTGAACGGTGTGGCCTTGGTTTAGAGGAAACGGCTTCGCACGCCTTCTACCATTGCCCCTGGGTCCGCCCCTTATGGGACCATGTCGGCGAGCTGACGGCTCGTCTCGCTCCCGAACAGCTTGTGTCCATTGATCGCGCATACGCGTGTGACAATATGTCGCCCCCGTATTCCGGGGTGAAACGGATGGTGTTTCTGACGCTGCTGGCCACGGCTCGAATGGTGATTTGGACAACGCGGAAGGAGGAAGTCTTGCGAGGTGATCGTCTTTCTCATCAGGATCTAATCCGATTCTTTGAGCATCAGCTCAAGATGAAGATTGGATCTGATAGAAAACGATTGCATTCGACAGTCTTTAGCGAAAGGTGGGTAAAAGAGGCGAGCTTGGTTCGTGTGAACGGGGCTAGCCTTGATTTTCTCTTCTAGGTCAACCTATGGCACATCGGGGTGGTTTCCTGTGGAACCCTCCCCTTGGTTAGGTTAGAAAAGCTTCAGTGTACCTAGTTAATGTGAGTAAATGTTGTTCCTGGCCTGTATCCCGGCTGCTCTTTGGTTATGGTCCAAGTCGAGATTCCCAACCTCCCCAGTTTGTTTTGGTCCCCTTTCATCTCGGCTGGGTCAGCTTTATACTTTCCAATTCCCGCATAATATTTTATCCTTTTCTCACTTCCTTAGCGAGAGCACCTCTTGATTCTGCCCTCTGGGCAGAATACAGCGGCCCCTCTGTTTTGAGGATTCGACGGTCCCTACTAACATCAATTATGTTTAGTTTGCATTTTGTGTTGATTCTAGTTTATTATTGGGTTCATCTCCCCTCCCCTCTCATTTTATCATTATTAGAATTTTATGTATATTGTCTATCATTATTAGAATTTTATGTATATTGTTTTTATGGCGTGGGGCGCGTTTTTGTAGGTTCCCCTGGAGAGGATGTGGTATTATGGAGGATGGAGGATTGAACGGTGATGGATGAGGAGTTCTTGTGGTGAATGAGTAAATTGTAATGTATGAATGGGTCGTGAATCTGATTAGCTAGGTATAAGGTAGTTAGTGTTGACCAGCCTCTACCCCTCCCCTTTTCGGCCTTGTGCCACAATTTGTACTTCTGGTATGAATAAATATCGTGGTGTTGAGCGAGTCAGACGATATCGGACATTGAAGTACCAACCATCACAGCTAGATTGCTGCGTCATTAACTCTTATTTTCCAAGTTCCTAACGTTTTGTACGTCGAACCTAATTTAGGACGACTTATTGAAAAGAATACTTATTGAAATACAAGGCCTCCACTGTGAAAAACTTCTCCACAACATTCTGGCGAACGAAAAATTCGAAACTCACCAGAATTCAGGAAAAAAAAAAAATTTAAAGAAAAAAAAAAATTTTCGTACGCCTAATACTTGCGTTCACAACATTTTGGATTCGACGAAGGATTCGTAATTCACACAGGAAAAAATTCGAATTTTTTTTCGTTGATTCAGAGTTTGTCTTTTTCTGAGATGAGGTATTATCTACAACATTAGTGACGTCCCCAATATTTGGATTCGTTTTCTCCCTTTATTTCGATCAGGGAAAAGAAAAAATTCCTGCTAATTTTCCTCTGAAAGTTTTCATTCACTTCTATAAACAACACCATTGGCGACCAAATTCGAAATTCATACGTAAAAAAAATTTTTTAAGTTTAAAGAGTTTCAAAAAAAAAATTGGTACTTTCGGAAAAAAGAACCGAAGATTTCGAGTTTGGCAGAAGATTGCATATTCAACGAAAAAAGATAGAACAGTCTGGCGACGAACGTATTTTCTACCAAAAAGAATTTCATTACAAACAAAAGAAAAACCAGGAAAAAATAAAAAAAACTTGTTTTGCGTTCACTCTTTTACAACACTTGTCAATGCAGGTGGATTGTAACGATATTTGTTACCGTAAATAAGAATATAATGGATTCGCCTATCATAAATTTGGAATTGGGGAAACCAAAATGAAGACAAATCGGCCGTCTCTGATTCCTCAATCCGATTGGATAACAGCCAATAAATTTTTTCTATCCATTAGTCCAAAATGTGTGCCTTCCGTTGGAAAAGCCTAATTCACATAAAAAAAAAAAGTTCAAAATTGCAATTTAACTTTTAAAGCCTTTTAAGCTAATGTGGGATATTTAAAATTTTTAAAACTATTTTAATTCTAAATATATCAACTATTTGGGAACTGTAAATTTTTTTGGTCATTTTGCTCATTTAAAAAAAAAAAAAAAATTAGAAAATATCTTTAAAAAAAATGAATATTGGAAAACGAATGTTTTATTTAAAATATCCTAATTGAAGAATTGTGAAAATTTTCCGAAAAAGCGGTAAAATTTTTAGTTAAAAACAGTTTAAATCATAATAAATATTTTAGGTTGGTTGATTCTGTTTTGCGGCTTATTTATTTAATTCAAAATACTGACTGTTCTATTTCCCTTTGAAGATGTATTGTTGATATTTTTTTGTATATATAAAATGTATTGTTGGTATTTTTACTATTACTTTCATCGTGTTTGACTTTCACATTTTTTGTTATTTAGTGTTCAGTCATTTATGTGCCATAGGATACATATATCTTTCGATATACCCATATAAGTTGACAGTTGCCGTCCGATATATGTCCTGCATTTATAGATGGATATATATATTAATATATATATATATATATAACCGAGCCGCTATTAGTCCATATTTTCACATAAAAAAAAAAAGTAAATATATAACTTTTATATAATATATAATTCCTAAATATATCAACAGGAACTGTAGAATTTTTTATTTGCTCATTTAAAAACAAAAAAAAACATACTTTAAAAAAAATGAATATTAAAACGAAGTATTTAAAATATCCTATTTATTTATTCAAAAAACGCTATACCATTACTTATAATATATATTTATATATATATATATATATTTATATATATATATATATATATATATATATATATATAATATATATATATATTTATATATATATATATATATAATATAATATATATATATATATATATATATATATATATATATAATATTTATATATATATATATATATAATATTTATATAATATATATATTTATATATATATATATATATATTTATATATATATATATATTTATATATAATATATTTATATATATATATATATTAATATATATATATATATATATATATATATTTATATAATATTTATATATATATATATATATATATATATATATATATATATATATATATATATAAATATATATAATATATATATATATATATACTTCGTGCCAAATTATTATTGAGATAACTTTTTTTCGAATATTTCAAAAACCGTCCAATCAATTCACACAAAATTTTCACAAAATGTTGGTAACACTGACCTGCGCAATCACTGAAATTTTTTTACTGATTTGCGCAATGTAAACAAACTGGTGCCATATTAGTTATGAGCACGCTTATTTGAGCGTGCCAAATTTTTAGAAAAGTGTAAACAGGGAAAAAGTTCAACACCGACCCTAGCCAAGTACGCAAAAGGGCAGATAAAGTCAAGCCGAGGGTTATTTCAAGTCGTCTCATGTCACGACTTAAATGAGAGACCACGAAGAACCCTGGACTTATCAGTCAAGAGCTTGGGGATCCTACTGTGTCTAAAAGTACTCGGTGTCGGTATCTGTAGGAAATAGTAACAACAGTCAAACCTGTATCAAAGCCTCCGTTGACGAGAAATCACATTCAAAATCGATTGAAATGAGCCGAGGACAATATGAAGATTGACTTCTCTAAAGTTTTGTTCACAGACGAAACTCGAGCAATACTTGATGGGCCAGATAGATGGTGCAAAGGCTGGGTAATGAACGGACAGAATCGCCATCAGCGTTTGAGGCACCAACAAGGCGGTGGAGGCATAATGATCTGGGATGGTATTATTGGAAAAACATTAGTGGGTCCATGGAGAGTACCAGATGGTGTCAAAATGCATTCATAGCGTTTATGAAGGAGCATCTTGAACCGTGGATGAAAAGGCAAAGAATTGCCTTCAAGGGGGCCATTGTTTTTATGCAAGATATTGCTCCCTCACATGCTGCTCACAAGACTACTGAATATTTGAAACAGACTTCGATGGACCTCGAAAAATGAAGTGGTCAGCAAATTCTCCGGATTTGAACCCAATCAAAAACCTTTGGAGCATCATGAAGTGAAGACTGTACGCCAACGGATGACAATTCAGGAGCAACGCTGAGTTGTGGGAAGCAATTCTTGACATATCTCGCGGCATTACAGCAGATGACATCCTACAATTAACAAATGGATCTATGGATCGTCGACTTCTTCAAGTAATTTCAAATCAGGGAAAGCACATTCCCTATTAATTTGTTTAAAAGTGTGCCTTTGTTTGTATCTGTTATTATTTGTTTGATTATCTTATTTATTAGCTTCTTTTGATTATAAACATCCACGTGCAACATTAATAAACGTTTTGCTTGATCAATTCTGGGAATTTTACTAAACCTTTCTAATAATTTGGCACGCTCAAATCACCGTGCTGATAACAAATATATATATATATATATATATATATATATATATATATATATATATATATTTTTGTTGGATTGAGCGCTTTCTAATAAGTACCGCGCATATAATATATAAATAATTATACATATATATATTTATTTATATTTATATACACTTTTCACACACACACACATATATATATATATATATATATATATGTAGCGGACCGTGTGTTGAAGATGTGAAAAGCACATGTGAGTTAAAAATTTCCTGCTAGCCGGTCCAACAACATGAGAATATTGGACTTTAATTAAGTCCAAAGAAAGACAAACCAGACCGATAACTTTATACAAACGAATATATGTATGACTAACAAGTTACAAAACAAATTGACAGTTACACAGAGTTTGTGTGTGGTGAATATTATGTGTGTGTGTTGTGGTGAGTGTTCGTACGTACGTATTTTGTTCTTAGTGTGACGTCGTCCCCTGGTCGCAGCGCCAACTGTGACGTTCTATTCTGGTCTACCACGGCACCAACTGTGACGTCCCTAAACAGCACCAATTGTGACGTCCTCGCCGCGGCGCCAGCCGTTCGCTCCTCGCTGCTCCGTTCGGGTGTCGCTGCTCCAAACGTGACGTCCGCCTGTCGCGTCAGTCGTGTTGTCTCGTCCTGTGACGACCAACTGGCTTGGTATCGGTCGCTGCACTCAAATGTGACGTTCTAACCTTTTGGTGATTCGGGTGGGAATCTGGTTAGATTTGATATCAGCCTCGTCGTTCCCAACTCGCTTCCAACGCCTGGTTACCAAGGTAACTGCATTGATCTCCAGTCTGCCTACCCACGTTGTGAATTGATCTTAGGCAGACGAGATCAAACAGTGGTTGGGGCCGTAATGCAAACCGAGTTCAACGGGGTGATACCACACAAATATGCATAAAAGAAAGAAAAATGAAAACTCAAAAAGTTCAAAGTATCAAAGAAAAAGGTAACAAACTTTATGCCTAGTTGTTCGATACATAGGACTGCATCTATCTCCCGACCCGTTCTATGTATTGTGACACGTCGTTTTCCGTTAGGCAAGTTCTAACGCTTCAAGTTGTTTGCTCTCTAAGAAATTGGTGTTTCGGTGTGTCTTTGGACAAAAGTCGAAAAATAAACTTATTGTGGTGGTCTGGATCTAAGTCGCTCTTCAAAATAATTGTTCTTGGGTTGAAGAGGAGTCCGGAATTTGCGTGAATCTTGGTCAGCTATATGCGAGGCGGCTTCAACTGGAGACTCAACTCAAACTTTTTCTGGAACTGAACTTACTGGAACTGCTGGAACTGATTTCCGCTCGTTGTGGCTTCGCTTATATGAACGCCGACCAAAACCGGGGCGGGTCTGTCGGCATCGGGGTTTCCTCGATAATTCTAAATACATATCCACCTCTTTTATTTCTGGTTAGGGATTTTCCACTCTTTTCCATTTTTGGGAACCTTTCCTCACTCCCACCTTCTCACCATACTTCAGAGGGCGTGAACTGCCCTCCCCACTTCTTCGTGGCAGCTTCTCATACCTACACTCTGGATAGGCGGCGACAGCCTCCTTCGTGCGTCACGTGATCACCACTTGACCAATGATGTCTTTAGTCGGGCGTGGATGAATCCGCGGCTTTGTTTCGGAAAAAAAAATATCTTGCTTAACTAAAAAAAATTATCTTTCCTCCTCCTTCGTGCGTCACGTGATCACCACTTGACCAATGATGTCTTAGTCGGGCGTGGACGAATCCATGGCTTTGTTTCAGGAAGAAAAAATATCTTGCTTAACTAAAAAAAATTATCCCTTCTTTTCCTTTTCTTCCTCTTCCTCGCCGTTATCATTTCTCTAGCCGCAAACGGGACAATATGAACAATGGCGGTCATAACTCTTGTTCTACACGTGGTTTTCGTCAGGTATTTTATCGCTAATTATCCGAATGGGTTGTCTTCTTAACACGGCCAACGTCGCCCCGAAAAGACATTTCTAAATTCCCATTCATTTCCCTTAGGTACATATTTCTGATAACATAATTTTATTATCGCAGGCCAAGGATGTTCCCTCCAAAGAATTCGGTCAATGGACAGTCGCGTGTGTGGCTTTGATACAATTAATTTTTCCTATCTATCCAAAGTCCTTTTAGTTGCCTTTTTTTCGTCACTTATCGAAATAACATTTTCATTTGAATTTTTCTTTGGCCAGTCGGCCTGTAGCTGATAATAAGATGCCTTCCCGCACCAATAGTTTGTTTTCATATCCTTAGATAACACAGCCGTCGCCAAAATATATCTGATTCTTTCTTTCTTTCCATTTCTTTTTACTCAGAATTTCCCTGTCATTGTAATGACACTCTTTCGCCATTTGTTACTTATCAAAATATCCCTTATCCATTGTCTCTTAGCCATGTGTGTGTTCTGCTTATCATCTACGATTCGATCCTTAGCCTCTCCTTTCCTTCTTTTCTTTCTTTTCTTTTTCTGCCTCGTTAAATGGTGCCAAATTAGCGTGTTCCCAGAATTTGGGAAACGCTGTATCTGTGAGAGCTCACATCTACGAGGTGGTATACGGCCCAAGACCTCAGGGAAAAAAAGAGATCGAGGCGAAGGGTCAACCAGTATTTATAGCCAGGGGAGAGAGACCCCTGGTGAAGGGTTAAGGAACTAAGGAGGTGCTAACTCCGACATATATATATATTTCGTGGCCCACTTAAGAGGGCCAGGAAATATTAAACCAGTGTTTTATGCTGGTTTAAACCAGCGTAACACACTGTTTGAAACCAGGGGTCGGCAAACTTTTGCTATGTGCTAAGTTACGGTTTTAGAATCAGAGTTCCAACATCAAGGTTAATATTACTGTTCTACAATATATTTTATATAGTAATAT
>CAHIKZ030000529.1:812500-880000 GCA_903632075.3 Acanthosepion pharaonis | reverse complement strand
ATGAAGTTCTTTCGGAGGTCGGAACAGGTTAAATAGATTTTTTTAAGATTTTTCTTTTATGTTTATACGTTCTTTTTATAGATAAAAATATTTAAATAAATGCTCTGTTTATAATAAACAACATTTACCGGCCTGAATGTCCGAGAAATTTTCATGGAAAATATGCGTCCTCCGACAGGAATCGAACCTGTATCCTATACGGAACCGTCATGTCCGACAAAGTCCGACAATTATTTTAAGACATTTTTATAAGTCATAAATAATTGTCGGACTTTATCCATTTCATAATGTGTGACGTCATTTGTTTACATTTGGATACGCATTGAGCAGATATGAATGTATGTGAGAGAATCATGGAAGATTGTGTTTAAAAACAGTAAAATCAACCTCGCTAACCGAACGATCCTCTGTGGCCCAGTCGGTTAAGGCACGTCAGGCTACATGACAGTTCCGGATATGATACAGGTTCGATTCCTGTCAGAGGACGCATATTTTCTATGAAAAATTCTCGGACATTCAGACCGGTTAATACTGTTCGTTAAAAACAGAGTATTTACTTAAATATTTTTATCTATAAAAAGAACGTATAAACATAAAAAAATGTCTTAAATAATTGTCGGACTTTGTCCGTTTCATAATGTATAGACTTTTTTCTTTTCCATTTTTTCATCCAATTACCCATCGTCAACTTATCAATCTCGCGGTTTCTGTATCGACTTGTATCTCTAGAGTCATGTAGGTAGTGCTGTCAATTTCTTTTCTCTTTATGTAAAGAAAGTCAGCAAGAAAGAAAGAGAAAAAGAGAGATTCGCCATTAAAATATACTTCATGACTCCGGCACTGGACAACTAACTGAGCGGTCAAAGGACTAATGTCATTAACAGATGAGGTTTGCGACAGATGTTTAACCTTTCGAATCAATCGATAGTCGCTATATTGCTGTCATGTGATGAGATAAATGCGATAAGAAGAAAAGATGGAGAAGTGAAAATGACAAGGAATGAAAGCGAGAGTAGTGAAATATAAACAGAGAGCAAGAGATGGAATAAAGAGATTTAAAAAAAAAATACTTGTAAAATCGAAGAAATTTAATTAAAAAAAAAGTGAAAATAGCCCGGCATGAAAAGCAGATAATCTACAGTAAACCATGGCAATGAAAAGCTTTAAAAGAATAGAAAAGACGTTAAAACGACAACGAAGGGAAGAAAATAAATACTAGGTTATGGTAAATGTCGACGACTCAAAGAATTGACAAAAAATAATGATAAAAAGGTTTAAAAAACGAACTATAATCGACAAATTGTATCTATGCAATTATATATTTTATAACCCTTTCAATGTCAAAACGGTTAAATATAAAGCTCTCCTCTTCTCAAACAGCTTCTTCTCCCACACTTCCCGTCTGTGGAACTCCCTTCCCCTTACTTTCTTCCCCGATGACTATAATCTTCAAATATTCAAGTGTAATGTCAATCACCATCTGAGCTTGTTCCCCGTCCTCCTCTGTATCCCTTCCTCTGTCATGCCTCTTTATTCTTGCTCCCAATCCTCTGTAACCCCTTGCGTGTTAGTAGCACTCCAGCCTTGCTTGGGGTGAATTGCCTTAAAAAAAATAACTAACAATATTTATAAATCTCTTCAAGACATAACGAAGTACATTCCAGAAATTTTAAGACAGTTTTTAGGAGAAGCAACGTCAGTGAAGCTGCCATGAATATATTTGTAGACAAGACAGGGAAACCACTTGAAGTCGGTGAGAACATGACTGAAGTCCTAGATCATTTTAACTTTAGTATATTATTAATATTTTTTTAATAATTTCACCCCCAAACAAGGTTATGTCAGACACAAGGGGTTACTGAGTGTGAAAGAATAATTAAAAGAAGACATTATTAAAGAGCGAGGACAATAACAGAAGAGGAGTCAAGAGGACAGTAGATAACGATTGACATCGTTGTTTTAATTTTTCAAGATCAAAGTTAGCTGGAAAACAAGAAACCGAAAGAGAGCACCACAGGCAAGAAGTGCGAAAAAAGAAACTGTTAGCAAAAAACTTACGGTTACAGCTAGTGTAATACAGGTGTAAATCGATGAGACCTACTTGACAATCTAGTACTGAGCTTAAATTGATATATAATGGTACCATAGAGGAATGCTCATCAAAATAATCACCTTGAAAATGTTTATAGAACAGACATATAATGGTACCATAGAGGAATGCTCATCAAAATAATCACCATGAAAATGTTTATAGAACATACATACGGAGGGTATATTACGGCAGTGGGAATGTAACTGAAACCGGGATGCCGGGTCAAAACCAGTAACATTGCAGATTCTTCTTTCGGTTTTATCTCGACTTCAGTCACGTTCTCACCGAATTGACGTGGTTTCCCTGTCTTTTCTACAGATATTTTTATGACAGCTTCTCTGACGAGTTTTTTTTTCCCCTATTAACCGGAATAGATGAATTTATGTGTGCAACTAGACTGGCACTAGGTCCTCCCCGTTTACTGTTGAAACAGCTAAATACAACCGCCACTCCTACTCCAGCAGTTTCTTTTCTCACACTTTCTGACTGTGGAATACCCTTATTTGTTTCCCTGATAACTACAATCTTCAAAAATTTAAATGCAATCAATCGCCATCTTCTGTCATCATGAACTCTGTTCCTCTTTTTGACCTTTCCTCAATCCTCCCTATTCTCAGTCTTCTCTTTTTATCCCTATAAACGTTTGCATATTAGTAGCATTGCCGCCTCGCCTGGGGTGAAATGATAAAATAAACAAAAGAATCTCTAGATATATAGCAGGAGCACTAGACCAGATTTGGCAAAAATATTCGAAGAGCAGATTTTATTAAATATGTAAGATAGATTCTGGAAAGAAAAATTGTCTATCACCGTTCTTAGCAGCTGGCCTAGCAATGGATTCAATGTAGTCTTTCCTCTTCATTTCAGCTGAGAACGTTAACCCCAAAAGATGTAATGAGTCACTCTCCTAGAGGTTAGCATCAGCCATGCTGACGGAAAGCAGAAAGAGGGTCTCTCAGATGATGTATGCTTTGCGGGCGATAATATTAACAAACCATACTATGCCCCAGTTGATAGCAGATTTTAGGTCATATTTGAGATCAGCTTCTAATGTGACCTTATGACGACTTGTATCGGTTTTCACCCTGGTGGGGTTATACCGGCTTCCTCCTTAGCAAGTACATCATCACGGACCATCGCTGCCCACGATCCTGAGCCAGGTCACACGAAATGGCGAGCCAATAGCGATTCCATCGTCGAAGACAACTACTTGTGGACCCGATAGTACTGCTAGGTCATCATTGATTGTGCTAGCCCACGTCCTCAGCTGCCCACCGACACGTTTTCGCCAGCTAGGAAGAGAAGGAAGGAAGAAGTACATCGCGGATGAGCTCTCCCTCCGGGCGTCGAGCTGCGTGCTCGAACCATCGGAGACGACGCTGGAGCAGGACTGGTGGAAGAGGACGGAGACTCAGGCGACGATGTAGAGTGGCTGTGTGCACACGATCGATTCGTCGATATCGTAGAATGCAGCGAAGGCAATCGTTGTCGAACACTTCAAGCCTTCGTAGGTCAACCGCTCTAAGTGGCCACGTTTCGCAGCAATAGAGAAAGATATTCCGAACAATAGCCTGATAAATGCGCCCCTTCGTAGCCGTGGAAATCTCCCGTCGCCCCCATAGTGACCGCTTGATACGCACGAATGCGGACCTTGCAGATCCTATACGGCGTTCAACCCCAGCAGCAGCCTGCCCGGATGGTATAATGGTTGAATCGAGATAGACGAAAGACTGCACGTCCTCCAGATTGACCCCGTCCAGCGTCAGTGGCTGCCAGTTGACTGGATCAGCCAGGGACGGCATAACTTTGGTCTTCGAGGCATTGATGGTCATACCCACATTCCGTGCTGCAGCTTGCACACGGATGAGCGCAGCTTGCACATCGTCACAGTTCGATCCGACCAAGACAATGTCGTCCGCGTAGGCCAGATCAGACACCTTGACATTCCGACTAACCGCAACTCCAACTCTTTTTTTATTACGAATTGTTTCTTCGTTGTTATGAAATGCATTTTAATATCTCTGCTTTTATTTGTTCTAATAATAATAATAATAATAATACATTATCAGTCTGATAATAATAATAATGCTTCCGTTGCTCGAGTGATAATAATAATAATAATGCTTTTATTGCACTAATAATAATAATAGCTAATGATAACAATGATTTTATTGCTTTAATAATAATAATATTTTTATCTCGCGTCGCTAATAATAATAATAATCCTTTAATTGCACTAATAATAATAGTAATAATATTTTTATAGCGCTGATAATAATGCTTTTATTGCACAAATAATAATCATAATAATAATAATAATAATATTTTTATAGCATTAATAGTAATAATGTCATTTATCGCACGAATAATAATAATGATATTTTCATAGAGCTAATAATAATGTTTTTATTGCTTTAATAATAATAATAATTGTTCTTTTATTGTTCTAATAATAATACGTATTTTATAACTAATAATATTTTTAAAACTCTGATGATGATGATGATGATGATGATAATAACAATAATAAAAATAATAATAATAATTATTATTATTATTATTATTATTATTATTATTATTATTCGCATTCCGCAGCCCCTGCTCGAGCATATCTTATATGTCATGATTCAATCGAGTTAATTAGTCTTTCTGATGTCATTTGCGTGTAACATTCAGTGAATCAGAGTCTATAACCTGTTCCATTAACACCCGTACATACTCAAATAGATGTGCATACATACAAATACACACAGACACACGCATACACACATCTATCTATCTATCTATCTATCTATCTATCTATCTATATATATATATATATATATATTTCTGACAACATTTTGGATTGAATGTATATAAAACAGAATTATATTTCAGCCTAAAATCTAATCTATTAAACATATTCATTAGTAATAATAATAATAATAATATACCCCGTAAAGAAGGTGGAAGAGGTCTTATTCAGCTTTGTCATACAAAGACAACAACTTTGGCTTACTAACTTACATGGAAACAACAAATGACTGGATGATAAAATTAGTGAAACAACATGAAAAAACATAAAACAGAAAAATATTCAATAATAAAAGCCTAAATACAAACAACATTTAATTTAGTAGATTCTATTAAACATATTCAAAAAGATATGTAAAGCCCTAACAGATGAAACAACGCTGGCAAGACAAACCTCTGCATGGCCAATATCCAAACGTAAATAAACCCAATATAAAGTTAATAATCGATGGTTATCTGGAAGTCTTTTCACTTGCAGCGCAAGACCAGAGTCTTTTCAGGAAAAAATATCATACATAATAATGTGGATCCAAAATGCAGGTTCTGTGACAAATACCAAGAAACAATAGACCATCTAATCTCAGGATGTTCTATACTTGCCCCAAATGAATATAAAAATCGTCACGATAGAGTGGGGCAATACTTACACTGGACAATGTGCAAACACTTTGGAAAATGTGTAAGCAAACACTGGTATGAACATCAGCCAGCGCCGGTTACAGAAATAGAAGATGTCACCATTCTATGGGATTATACCATCCACACAGACAGAAAAATTGAAGCAAATAGGCCGGACATTATTGTCAAAAACCAGAAAGAAAAAACTTGCCTACTAATTGATATGGCTTGTCCAGCGGATTGTAACATAGCAACCAAGGAATTTGAAAAACTATCAAAATACAAAGACCTGGAAATTGAAATAGAAAAAATGTGGAAATTGAAAACAAGAATAATACCAGTGGTAATAGGTGCACTTGGAATTATAAAAAATGGAACAAAACAACACATTGAAAGAATCCTGAAACCCCAGCTTAAGAGACATACAGAAAATTGTCTTATTAAGTACAGCACACACACTAAGGAGAACTTTGTCTATGTAACGCTATCGGAGATAAAAAAAAAAAAAAAAATTCACCGAAATGTGGCCATAACAACACACCACGACCTGCCTTAGGTCTTTCCGCAGACTTGGTAGGTAGTGTGTCCATAGCAGAAATCGAATGATGATGATGATAATAATAATAATAATAATAATAATAATAAATAAATAAATGATGTCATTGCACTATCCTGTCACTTCCGATTACAGGTTTTAACATGCCTTTTCTTGGCGAATTAAGACAGGCTACATAAATATAGTGCAGTGTTGTAGATTTCCTTTACAAATGCCTGATTTTATGCAGCTGCTCCACTGAGCATGTCTGTTTATAAACGGAAGTAGAAAGGAAGCATCATAACCGGAAAACAAGTATTTGAAAAAAATCGAGGGCATAATTTAGCATTTGTGCAAGAATCGATAGATGCAATTCAAAAAACTTTCCGTATAAGTATGTTAATTGAATAGTCTTGAAAACATAACGATGGTCCAATCCAGTTCGTGCGTTTCTAGATTCGCAGTCATATCTTTCAGCATCACCGCCCATAAGCGTCTACCAACGAACTCAAAAATTTATACATCTTCCCCGTCCATTTCTAGAACCCAACTTGTAAGTTTCAACATCTTCCCTCCTTCATTTCTAGAACCCAACTCATATGTTTCTACATCTTCTTTTTGTCCATTTCTAGAACCCAACTCATATGTTTCTACATATTCCCTCGTCCATTTCTAGAACCCAACTCATATGATTCTACATATTCCCTCGTCCATTTCTAGAACCCAACTCATATGATTCTACATCATCCTTCGTCCATTTCCAGAATGCAACTCATATGTTTCAACATTTTCCCTCGTCCATTTCTAGAACCCAACTCTTATGTTTCAACATATTCCCTCGTCCATTTCTAGAACCCAACTCATATGTTGCTATATCTTCCATCGTCCATTTCCAGAATCCAACTCATATGTTTCAACATCTTCCCTCGTTCATTTCTAGAACTAAACTTATAAGTTTCAACATCTTCCTTCTTTCCTTTCTAGAACCCAACTCATATGTTTCTACATATTCCCTCGTTCATTTCCAGAACCCAACTTATATGTTTCAACATCTTCCCTCGTGCATTTCTAGAATCCAACTCATATGTTTCTACATATTCCCTCGTCTATTTCTAGAACCGAACTCATATGTTTCTACATCTTCCCTCGTCCATTTCTAGAATCCAACTCATACTTTTCTAGATCTTCCCTCATCGATTTCTAGAAACGAACTTATACATTCCTACATCTTCCCTCATTCATTTCTAGAAACCAACTGATACGTTTCAACATGTTCCCTCTTTCATTTCTAGAATCCAACTCATACGTTTCTAGATCTTCCATCTTTCATTTCTAGAACCCAACTTATACGTTTCAACATCTTCACTCATCCATTTCTAGAGCCCAACTCATACGTTTCAACATCTTCCCTCGTCCATTTCTATAACCCGACACGTAAGTTTCTGCATCTTCCCTCGTCCTTTTCTAGAACCCAACGCATATGTTTCTACATCTTCCTTCATCCATTCCTAGAACCCAACTTGTGTGTTTCTCCACTCACATGCATACGTTTTTACATCGCCCCCATATCTTTCTCTATTCCACTCCATAACTTTCAACATCCAAATCATTTGTTTCTACACTCCCACACATAAAACTCGTTTTATGATGTCCAAGTATTTTTCAATGTTGACGGTCAAGAGATTCGTCTTCCCACTCCGTTATTATCAAGGTCATCCGCTTGACTTATCTATAATTGTGACAATTTATCCCGGGTCTCAAGTCGAAAATGTTATTGCTATTAAACATTTTTTATATATAATAATAAGTACTTACTAGTACAAAATATATTAGTATCAGATCCGTGACGAAAATAAATATAATGTTTAATAAATAAACTGGGTGTCTACTAAAAGAAGTGCATCCACTAAAAATAGCGTCTAAGTAATAAAAATCTGTCGTATTAATAAATAGAACATCAATTACTTCTTTAGAAATTGCTTTGTTTACGTTAGGATGCAAAACTAGACAGTTATATATATTGCGAGAGTCATGGAAAGTTTTGCTTTTAATGGCACTATTCATCTTAGCTTGATCGACGCACGTCAGATATAAACGAAGGTTTTCCCTGCTCGTGGTAACGCAGTATCGATTCATGCCAAAAAGCTCATATTTCTCTTTAATAAAATTGCTAGTATATTCAGTCCGGTAGACGAAAATATACAGTTTAATAAAAAAAACAAACAGACGTCTACTAAAATATATGTATCCAGTAAAACATACTTAAACGTTATACATAAGTAATAAAACACGTCGGATAAATAAATATAAAACCAATCACTTCTGTAGTAATTATAGTGCAAAATGATCTGAAAAAGCTTAATCTTTTGAATTCATGTAAAATCTATTTTGCTTACAAAATATATCGCAAATTTTCCCAAACAGCAAATTACCTGCAAATTCGCAACCTCCTTTTTCTAACTAGCCGCTCTTAATTAATGGACATGACTGCAGGCAAAAAGTGTCGAAGACAGAATGGACATTTTTTTTTAATCACTGATTAGCTGTAAGTCGTTTTGGCTAGAAAATCTTTCGTCCGTCCCTCGCATGTGTTGGACAACCTGATTGGCGCCAGACGTAGACGTGGACAAACGGCTGACATCTTGCCACTGTCCACTGTCCGCCTTTAATGTCCAATCCCCGAGAGTTTAATTAATGACTACGGCGGAGATACGCGGGCGCTATTTCAGTTTGGCCGGCTTTTCTTTCAACGTTGTTAGTTGCTCTTTGAGTAGGACGAAACATTTTTAAACATTTTCAAACGTCTTCCTATTTCCTTCGCCTACGTTTACATCAGCCTTTCATCATTTATATTTATAATATCATCATTATATGATAATTGATGATGATATTATAATTGCACTTCATTTTTAAATCAAAATGTTGACGTTATCGATCGACTGCGCTTGTTATTATTTTCAGTTATGTCTTTCTTCCTTTCGCCTCTCTTCATAAGATTATAGTGTTTTTTTCATATATTACTCTTGATTAATCACTGCAGATTACGATATTAGTCTCGCAATAAGCATTCCAGATCAAGATATTACCCTCGGATAAACATTCTAGATAGCGACAAGCAAGCACAACGACTTATGATATTACTCTCCCACAAGCACTCCGGATAACGATATTGCTATCGCATAAGCATTTCGGATTATGATATTACTCTCTCTCTCTCTCTCTCTCTCTCTTTCTCTCTCTCTCTTAATTACTCCAGGTTGTGATATTACTCTCTCACAAGTATTGCAGATTACGATATTACTATCGAATAAGCATTCCCGATTACGATATTCCTATCGCATATGCATTCCACATTAAGATATTACACATAAACACTCCAGATGACGATATTACTCTCCCAAAGGTACTCCGGACTACGATATTATTCTCGCATAAGCAGTCTAGATAACCATATTACGCTCAGATAAACATTGAAGATAGCGATATTACTCTCGCATAAGCATTCAAGATGACGATATAATATTTATTTATTTTTTTATTTTAATAAATGACGCGTTGTGAATATAATTTGTTTTGGCTTCCGTAGGTGGATCAGATTGCAGTTAATTTACATACCAAACTTTTATAGAATTAAAAACAAAATAATAAAAAAAACCTGATATTCCTCGTCTTCAGTTCTTAATCTATAGCATTATGAGAAATAAAATTGAAAAGAAATTAAACGCCACCAAACTTTTCTAATGGATTGATAACCATTATTTTGGTATCTGTGACACCATTTTGTGCCGTGGTGGATGTACAACAGGAAATAGTCACTTTCGCACAATGGGATGGAAAATTCTCTTGAATGACAATATTTCCAAATTTCTGCGATGAGGAATTATCATTATTTACATTAATTAAGCGCGGATTATTGTCCTCATCTTTTTTGTAACTATCATAATATTTCAGACGTTATGACTCCATCCACTCAGCCATTATCAGGTGCTTGTGGATCCAGGTAACCTTCATAGAATTTCGAACTGAACCATATAATTAATTTGCGGTGTGTACATCTGGGAATTGCTTTAACAGAGGATACAAAGCTCGACAACGAAATCCGAAGGCATATTGAGATAGTCAAAGATGCCTTCCAAAAGCTAAGCAAAGTATTAAGAAACAGAAAAATATGTTAGAAATAAAGAAAACAGTACTTCCTGTATGGCAGTGAATGCTGGAATTATCACAGCTGAAGAAAAAACTTGAGGCAACAGAAATATGGTTCTAGAGGAGGGTGCTGAGGATACTATGGATCTAACATGTGAGCAACGACGAAGTTTAAAAGAAAATGGAAACAAAAAGAAAACTTATACTTTACATCAAGAAGAAACAGTTGGAATTTCTAGAGCAAATAATGACGAAAGAGGGCTTAGAAAATACAATACTCACAGGACAGATTGAAGGCAGAAAGGACAGAGAAATACAAAGCATGACTTACCTAGCGAGCATGCGTAAATGGATGGTGGGAAAAGGTCCGGGAGAAATAACATAAGGACAAAATTTATAACCCCGTTAAATAACTGACCTTTCGTTGCATCCCGTCTCGGTGGGGAGCCATTGGTAAATAGTGGTGTTCCGTGGCCGAGATGGCTACTATCAGTTTGCAGTATCTGTTCAGGGGCCGACCGTCTGCTCACAGCTCCTGGACATCAATAGCAGCTCCAGCTAGCCAACCATCATCATCTCCAGCTTGCCATTGGTCGTTGCTCCAGCAATCTCCACCTTCTGCTGCTTCAGCCATCCTTGCCAAAGATATGCAGCAATCTGCCCATTTCAAGACAAAACTCTCTAGTGACCAAGAAACTGTCTTTTACATTGTGTCTTCTCACTAATGAGCTCGAAACTGTCCTTTATAATGCAGTCCTCTCACTAAGGACCACGAGATTGTCCTTTACATGGTGTCCTCTGTCTAATGACCACGAAACTGTCCTTTACACGGTGTCCTCTCACTAATGACCCCGAAACTGTCCTTTACAGGTTGTCCTCTCACTAATGACCATGAACTGTTCTTTACATGGTGTCCTCTCACGAATGACCACGAGACTGTCCTTTACATGGTGTCCTCTCTCTAATGTTCACGAAACTGTCCTTTACACGGTGTCCTCTCACTAATGACCACGAGACTGTCCTTTACATGGTGTCCTCTCTCTAATGATCACGAAACACTTCTTTACACGGTGTTCTCTCACTAATGACCACGAGGCTGTCCTTTACATGTTGTCCTCTCACTAATGACCACGAAACTGTCCTTTACATGGTGTCCTCTCACTAATGACCACGAAACTGTCCTTTACACGGTGTCCTCTGACTAATGACCACGAAACTGTCCTTTACGCGGTGTTCTCTCACTAATGACCACGAAACTATCCTTTACACGATGACCTCTCACTAATGACCACGAAACTATCCTTTACACGATGACCTCTCGCTAATGACCACGAAACTTTCCTTTACATGGTGTCCTCTCACTAATGACCACGAGACTGCCCTTTACATGGTGTCCTCTGTCTAATGACCACAAAACTGTCCTTTACATGGTGTCCTCTAACTAATGACCACGAAACTGTCCTTTACACGGTGTCCTCTCCCTAATGACCACGAAACTGTCCTTTACATTGTGTCCTCTCACTAATGACCACGAAACTGTCCTTTACATGTTGTCCTCTCACTAATGACCACGAAACTGTCCTTTACACGGTGTCCTTTCACTAATGACCACGAAACTGTCCTTTACAGTGTATCCTCTCACTAATGACCACGAAACTGTCCTTTACATGGTGTCCTCTCACTAATGACCACGAGACTGCATTTTACATGGTGTCCTCTGTCTAATGACCACAAAACTGTCCTTTACATGGTGTCCTCTCACTAATGACCACGAAACTGTCCTTTACATGGTGTCCTCTCCCTAATGACCACGAGACTGTCCTTTACGTGGTGTCCTCTCACTAATGACCACGAAACTGTCCTTTACACGGTGTCCTCTCTCTAATGACCACGAAACTGTCCTTTACACGGTGTCCTCTCTCTAATGACCACGAGACTGTCCTTTACATGGTGAACTCTGTCTAATGACCATGAAACTGTCCTTTAAACGGTGTACTCTCACTAATGACCACGAAACTATCCTTTACACGATGACCTCTCGCTAATGACCACGAAACTGTCCTTTACATGGTGTCCTCTCACTAATGACCACGAGACTGCCCTTTACATGGTGTCCTCTGTCTAATGACCACAAAACTGTCCTTTACATGGTGTCCTCTAACTAATGACCACGAAACTTTCCTTTACATTGTGTCCTCTCCCTAATGACCACGAAACTGTCCTTTACATTGTGTCCTCTCACTAATGACCACGAAACTGTCCTTTACATGTTGTCCTCTCACTAATGACCACGAGACTGTCCTTTACATGGTGTCCTCTCACTAATGACCCCGAAACTGTCCTTTACATGTTGTCCTCTCATTAATGACCATGAAACTGTCCTTTACCTGGAGTCCTCTCTCTAATGACCTCGAAACTACTGTTCTCAGGACAATGCTATTTCTCACTCTCTACATGTGCTGGCCAAGATGACGCTGACATTATTTTTGTTTATGTATTTTTCTTTAACAAAAAAAAAGAAACTTGGCAATATTTATTTTTACTCAAGTCTTCGTTTTGTTTGTTGTTTTCTACCGTCATTCGATATCTGCTTGCGGGTCAGTGTACCACCTGCAACACACTGACCAAACAACCAAGTTTATGCTTGGCAAAGACGAAAGAATATATAAAAAACGAGAAGTTATAGACAGCAATGAACGTTAACCCTCTGAATAATTTGTAAAAATTTAAACAGATTTTTTGAAATTGAAACATATTATGTTCGGACGCCTTTAGTCATTTTATGACTATTCAGTTCCTTTAAAGGATATTTCTTTTAAATGCTAAAATATAAATAGATATCGAAATAATGACATACTAGCAGCCATACCCAGCTGGTCGAGCATAAAAAGCGTTCAATTAGAATGGAGCAAAAACAGCATCATCTTTATATGTAATAGCGTCATTGTTCTTCAATTACTTGAAAGTACTTTTATTAAAAAAACATTTTGAATTAATGCAGTTATTAGTGCAACAAAAATAGCCTGTATTTATTCAATCGGAGTTTGCCAAGGACATGAAGGGGTAAAACAGGCAATATGAAAATCTACTTTAGACCACAATTATTTTGAAATTCAGTTTGTCAGTGTGCTACCAGGGATGTAAAAGAGGATACATTTATGAAGCAATTGCTAAGTTTGATGAAAATTGGGAGAAAGATCGACGAGAAATAAGTAAGAAACCACTAAAAATCGCCATTGTTCGCTATTTACGCGGATTTTCATTATATGGGTGGACTCATTTATCAAATTAAAATACTGTTAAACAATCAGCTTATTGTTGGCTTCAATTGAGTGAAGCTTGTATTAGATTGCTTGAAAATTGAGGGAGTATTTAGTTTAAAATTTGTGTTGAAATCGACTTTTCGTTTTCGAGCATTTAGTATAGTAGGGCTCTCGATATATAGGCCGGTGGATATTCATTGTTTTAAAAAAATAAAAAAAGTTGTGCGCCAGCTCTAATAAGAAAATATGACGAATTACAAACATATATTAATTACTTAAAAACTGTTTACGTTTAGACCACGATAGACTTCGGAATATAAAAAATAGAGAGAAGGAAACTGAGCTTTGCTTTATTTCGGGGTCTCCCGTTGCTCAGTGGCTTAAAAGCGCTAAAATAAAGGCGGTTTCCATGGGATAAAGGGAATACTGGTCAGATCTCGCTCAAGAGGTGCATTTTCTTCTATAAGACTTTCATTTGGCAAGGCCGGTAGATATCAGTTATACTGTTTAACAAAAAACAGTGTGTAGTTCATTAAATATAACGTTTATATTAATGAGAATACTTTACAATTAAAAAAACATCCGTTAATTGATTTGAGGTTACTTTGTTTATCAGATTTCAAACTCTGTAAATTCCCAATGAGGGATCTGCATATATTTATATATTCCTAGTTCTTATCAGAAAGATTAAAACAATCCAACCGACACATGCTATAAACGTGAAACTCCATGCGGAAATATGAAAAACAGCCCTAAAACTATGTGCAACTTTTCTCCTTTCGGATAGAGCCAAATTAAAAATCGAATACATATTTTGCATTTCTTCCTCTAAATTATGCGCTGCTGATGATAATGATGATGATGACACTGCGGTACTTTAAGATTCATACTGATCGATAATATGTTTAGTGTGAAAACAAAACTTCCTCAGGGTTGTTTTCATACAGAGCATATCGACCAAGCAATGTAGCATTTTACTTCAAAACAGAATTATAACCATTTACGAGAAATATATATATATATATATATATATATATATATATATATATATATATATGTGTGTGCGTGTTTATAATGACTGCTTTTATGTTTTTATCGATATCAATGCGCAACACTTGCTGATATGCACTAAAAATGTAACGATTTTGACAAAGAGATGCCCATAAATGAGAATGCAAGTTATGTCTGCAGCCCTTACATCATAAGATGAATTGATGGCGTAAGGGTCATCTGCGTGAAGGTGGGAGGGTGAATATGCGTGCCGAGTTCAAATTCTGAGCGACTCTTATTCACTCGCTTCGCACTAATGCTCTTGGGAAAAGGAATGCCAGGGTAAACTTGGCTCGCCTGTCTTTGGCTGACAACCAGTATCGGTGAAAGAAAATGATGATTTTAAAACCTTTTACGTTACAATTAATTCCACAAAGGAATGCACAACGGCTTAAAATTTATGATAAAAACAACAAAGATGAGGACAATAGTAAGAATATGAGAACTACCTGAAATCTCCAAATATTTGGTTGTCACACATGAAACGACTCACTTTATAGGAAATGGATAAAACACTTTTGAAATGTTAAGAAACTAATTTATTTAGTTGAAATAGGCACCATGTTGATAAATGACTGTTCTTAACGTACCTCTAAACTCTTGATTCCATCTTTAAAAACATTCTCATCCTTTGATGTGATAAACACTTCAACTGCTTCAGTTACCTCTTACTTATTGAAGAATGTTTTATTGTGTATGAAAAGCTCAAAAAGCTTAAATTAAAGATAATCAGTCGGAGAGATATCAAGTGAATATGGAGGATGAAACAAAATTTCATAATTCAGGCTATGCAGTTTTTGGACAGTTGACTGAGAAACATGCAGCAATGGGTTTTTGTACAGCAAAATTGGACCATCCCTATTCACAAGTCTAGAATGTTTCTTTTACATTTTTTTTTGTGAATACACTCAGATTTTTTTCAAAGTAGTTTGCTTTTATTGTTTTCCCTTGAGGCAAGAATGAATAATGAATAACATCTTTGAATGACTACCGTACAATAACCATTAACCATTTAGCATTCAGTGGAGGTTCTGGGTATTGTTTTGGTGATTCACTTGCATCTAACCTCTGACCTACTCTTTTATTGTTGTCAAAAAGTATCCATTTCTCATTGCATGTAATGATTTGATGTAAAAATCGTTCTTTTTCGCAGTTTGTACTCATACAGTAAGATTACTCGACATTGTTTCATTTTAATAATTTTAAATGCAACCACAATAAACTGGAATTACTATTCTTCATTACCTTTAAAATTACAAGAAGCCATCAAAATTTATTTATTAGACACAATATGCTCAGTAAAGGAGTTTAGATCTTGTAAAACAATGCATCAGTATACAATTACTATGTTATACAAATGAAAACAAACTCATGTGACTAAGAAATCCTTCCTCCTCTCTCATTGTTAGCCATCTGATTATGAGCTCTGGAAGTGCTTGCCTTTCAAATATAACTTTAAAATGCAGAAGTTATATTAGGTTGTAACACATGAAATGATGCACTTCATAGGAAATGAATGAAACACTTCTGAAATGAGAAATAACTTATTTATTTACTTGAAATCAGCACCATGTGGATAAATGAATGTTCTCCAATGTACCTCTAAATTCTTGAACCCATCTTTAAAAAAATTATCATCTTTGATGCGATAAATAGTTCAAATACTTTGATTAATTCTTCCTTATTGGAGAATGTGTTATTGCGTATGAAAAGCTCATAATGCTTAAATAAGTGATAATTAGTAGGAGAGATATCAGGTGAATATGGATGATGAAACAAAATTTCATAAATCAGGCTATGCAGTTTTTGGACGGTTGATTGAGAAGCATGTTTGTCAGTTCATTCAAATAATTATTTCTCCCTTTTCATCATGCTGTGTCTTTGTGATAATTGTCCTGTCAACCATTTAATCAAACACGTTAAATACGTTCCTCACTATTTCCCTTTGCGATGTTTCTGATACAATTATTATTATTATAGGTTTATATCTTGTTCCTGGTTTAGGATTGGGCTTCCGGATCGCCCGAAAGCGTAATTCAACTGTGTACTTGTAAATTCTCCGTCTAAACTTTGAAATTTTATTTGCTATGTATTTTTTCTCGATAGGAGTAGATAGGTTCGCCTATCGTCAGGCGCAAAATCCTCTCCAGTCTTCTGAAGCAGGAGCAGGGGTTTATCCTTTGTTTCTTCTTAAAGATTGGGTTTCCGGTTACTTCTGAAGTCGTTTCATTCTTTCACTCCAACTAGCCCCATGCGTTTTAGTGGCATTAGCGTCTTGCTTAAGGGCGAATTGATTAAACATTCATAAATAAATATTAGTAGGGTAGACTGGTCTCTATAATTCTGGTACGGGCAACCAGTATAGACAAAGACTGAATTCAAAACTTTCTGTGTAAAAGACAACGGGGGGGGGCAGGCTGTAGAAAACCATGATCGTCTACATCCTGAGACAACATGGCATAAAAAGAAAGAGAGAGAGAGAGAAAAGAGAGAGAGAAAGAGAGGGAGAAAAGAGAGAGGGAAAGAGAGGGAGAAAAAGAGATAGAAAAGAGAGAGAGAAAATAAAAAGAGAGAGAGAAAATAAAAGGAGTGTGAAAATAAAGAGAGAGAAAAACAGAGAGGGTGTTTCATTAAGACGGATCAAAGTCAGCATTAAGTAAATGAGTGTTATTGGTGAAAATTGATTTATTTTTTTTTTATTGGATCATGTTATTTAAGTCATGACAATGATGATTATTTTCCAAGCATAGCTTAGATGTGGCACATGACCGAAATAATGGGTTACCCAGTGAGGATCGAACTCACTATTCAGTCGTAACTGATCTAGCGAGATCAAGCTTGCTAACCATTACACCATGCCGAGGTGCCGTAATGATTTTCTAAGCCTAGCTTAGATGTGGCACACGGCCGAAAGTATGGAGTACCTAGTGAGGATCGAACCCATTTTTTAACTGATCCAGCGAGACAAGCTTGCTAACCATTACACCACACCGAGGTGCCCAAGTCTTGGCAATTATGTATGAAAAATCCTATCACCCAAATGTCCGCCAAATCTGAAAGGAAAAGAAAAAAAATGATTGGAAGCTTAAAATTAATTCACATTAAAATCGGTCCAAGTAATTGGAACACCCTTTACAAGGGATAGGGGAAAGAAGAGGGGAGCCGTGGTCACCTACGTTTTGAAGGGACACGGCACACAAAAGAAGAAGATGCTGATTCCATTTTCCAGTGTGTTAACCGTTAGATCATGCTTAACTCCTTATGGTGTCTCGCCGAGTTACAAACTGTAATAGTATTTCCGGTTATCGCGACAGAACAAGGGAGACAATTTCTCTGCATCTTTATATACGCACACAAATGTGAAAAAGCGCTCCTCAAAACATATGTGCAGACGATAGGGTCGATATTTCATCCGTAATTTACTGCGCATGCTTGTCTCTACGTATACATCTATGACAATGATCTTTTAATTTATTGTCGTGTCCATATCCATTTCTTATTTTCACTCAGCGCCAGCGAATAAAACGCGAAATTGATTTTCAGTCATTTGACGCAACCCTTCGGCAGGCCTCCCACTTAGTGTCGATGCCCAGCAAGCACTTATCTGCCTACCCAACGCCTAGACCGTAAAACGCACAGGACGCTCCTACCCTCCGTCTCAATAACAATATTTCCTCTCTTCTGTTGCCAATCCATAGCAATATCTCGTTGGTAACACAGCACGTTGTAAAAATAAAGAGGCTTCAAACAAAAGCATGTGGAAAGCGGAGAATTAAAAAAAATAAACGTATATACAGGAGATAAAATAAGTAGACAAAATGCATGCTGAATCGATGGCAATATTTTGCGATCTTATTAGACCAACTGAAAAAAAAATAAAGATGCTAGCAATGAAACGAAATCGCTGTTGGAGTTCAAATATAATATAATATAAGAATGGGGAAAGATGTTACACTAAATTCGATTTTTTTATGATTAACAGAGGATGTAAAAATACGACCGCACAGTCTAAAGACGCATTGTACAGGCGATATAAACACTGAGAAACCGAATCGTTTCATTAGAAACAAAAAAAAAGAGTGCTGGATTGCAATGTGTTAACCATCCGCTGACATGGCACTGAGTGCAGGACAATCATACTACGGATTAGATAAAGACTAGCGACATCAAAAATGTGGTTCTACTGAAGGATACTGAGAATTCCATGGATTGAGCGAGTCAGCAACGGGGAAGTCTTAAAGAAAATTTTGACATCAAGAAGATTCAGAATTAAGAAAAGATAGGTGAAATCCCTTTGGCACATTATCGGGAAGGAGGGCCTGAAAATTTCGACACTCACGGGGCATATAGAAGGTATCAAAGATAGGGAAGGCAATTGAGGCTCTTACCTGACGAGCTTGTGCGAATGGATGGCGGGACGAGGGGGCGGGGTGCTTACCAAAGGGAGAAAAAACTGCTAAGAGCCACACGAGATAGGAAGTTGTGGAGAACCACGTTCGTTTATGTTATAGAAGACGTTGAAGATATTCGCAACGCGTTGATATTGCGTGATAAAATAATAATAATAATAATAATAATGATAATAGTAATAATAAGGTTTTTGAAGTATATATTAGAACCGTCATACATAATCTCAATTAGCGATTTTCAATTAAAAAGTACGAAATAATGCGAAAAACAATACGAAAAATTTTATATAGCATCTATACATATTGTTTTTTGGTTGATTTTTTTTTTAGCGGCCTATCAACAGATCTGTGGGTTATTTAAAACCGAAATCTGAATAACATATTTTGAACGTAATTGGATGCCTTCAGCTACGGATAAAAAGTATTACTGGTCATCTTACTGTAAAATGTATTGTTATTATTTCGTTTTCTTATTTGGTTTGGTGGTATCTTAAGTATCAATCGTAGGAGGTTAGGTTTATAATTAAATATTTATATATTATTGTTTGCATTTATGTGCATATGCCTGAATTGATACATTGATGCATGTACGTATACAAGATATACACACATGCACATATATACACATATAAACGCGCGTACACAGTCACATGTACACTTGTGTCTGTGCTTTGTTATTAATAAATCGTGCTTAAATGGTTATTTTTTTCTACTTTTAGGGTCTGAATTATGGTTGATTGGGTTTATAGAATGTTGATTGAATCTTACTTATTATAAAACTCAGATTGTGTGTGTGTGTGTGTGTGTGTGTGTGTGTGTGTGTGTGTGTGTGTGTGTGTGTGTGTGTGTACGTTTATATATTGGATCGGATTTCCTACATTTTTCAACCGATTTCAACAAAATTTCACAGGACTGCGTAAAATTACCTTGCGGTAGTTCTGACAGCGCCAAAAATTGGAAAAATACAATTGTTTTTGCACGAAATCAATTTGAAAACACGATAAAACACGAATCTGTCGCCAGAATGAAAAGGGGACAACTCATATCGAATTATACTTATTATAAAACACAGGTTGTTTGTTTGTGTGTGTATGTGTGTGTGTGTTCGTTTATATATGGGATCGGATTTCCTACATTTTTCAATCGATTTCCACAAAACTTCACCTTTTTTTTGGCAGGTAGTGTCTCTTATTGTATTGCACACTTTTTTCTTTATTTTTACATTCAGAATGCTTTAAAAATTCCATTTACAAGACAATTGTTTATAATAAAATTCTATTCAATCGGTAGACTGATAACGATTGAAAACAATGTTTTTGTTTGAGTTTGAGTTTGACCAATTCGTACCCACCCAAAAAAAACAAAAACAAAACAAAAAAACTAATTAAGACATGCGTGTCAGTCAACCTTAAACAATAATCTTTGTCAATTTTATTTTTCAGTCTTTATGATGGTCGATACTTGATGTATCTCTTACTGTTACATCCCCGGGCAACGCCGGGCTCTACTGCTAGTATTATATACAGGGTAGGTGGAAAGTAACTAAACATTAGAAATTGCCTTTAGAGTTTTTAGTATCACTGAAGTCATGACGAAAACATTTTTAAACAGGCAATACTAATGGGGATTTCTTATTTACGTGCAGGAGCTAAAACCTGAAGATCGTAACCACACATTGGAATATGGAGAGTTAATGCTAGGTTGTCATGAAGATTGGCCTGGATTGTTTGAAAACATCCTCTGGTGTGTCGAGAATATATTTCATGTTGCTGGTTTCATCACCTGTCACAACTGCCATTACTGGGCCTCGTATGATAACGATCCGAACATGACGGTAAAGAGGAGGCAAGCTTGACCAAAAGTGACCGTGTGGTGCGGAATGTCGAGCCGTCGACGCATATCTTCTGCCTGACTAAATAAATACGGGCCGCTATTTTCAAATGCTCGAAAATTACGTGTGACCCCCAGTGTCTGGCTAGGATAACGTTAGTTTCTTGATATTCATGCAGGATGGGGCACAGCCATTTTTGCTCTTACTGTGCGTGGGTGTTGTGGTTAGACTAACATTTTCCAGGACGGTGAATGGGACGACGCGGACGACACTAAGAAGTCCAGATCACCTCTGTCTTTACCTGCGAGGGTTACACAAAAGAGGAAGTCTACTAGACAAAACCTCGCACACTGGCGGACTTAGACACGGATTCGCGTCCCTTAGAAGGTTGTTATTTCCATCCCTGGCCATTTGAGGAAACTGGTTGACGCCACCGGGGTTTATGTTGAAATATGAAAATTTACTTTCATTTTCTCATGTAATAATGAACATGTATCATTTGCTTCAATAAATTTGTAATAGGAATATGGATTTTATTACCAATTTTAATGTCTACCCAGCCTGCAGAGTATATATTCCCGTACACTCACGCAAGCACCCGAACGCACGTTGCCCTCACATAAATGTGATTTTAAAATAATGCATATCTATTATATTAAATATTTGCTTATATCATGTTATCGTTTATCTATTGTTACATTTTCCTCTAATGGTTAGTAGTTTAATTGTTTTTGGTGTTATATATTGAGGTATTAATTATGGTGGTTAAGTTTATTCATTTATAGTTGTTTGTGTGTGTACACACAGACTTATAGGTGTGTATATTTAGTATGTGTTCGTTTAATTATTAATACTTTTCTAAAGTTTACTTTATATTCATATCGTCTATTTTTTAAACTTCATATTATATTTATTTTATTTATTTGTTTATTTTTAGTTAGTGCTTAGCAAAATAATCATTCATATGCCCACATTTACCCATTATTTCAGTTTTCTTATTTAAGAGTTTATTTTGGATTTTAACACTAATTATTTCTAATCTTTCCTCTAGGCATAATTTACAATTTTTACTGTTAACACTGCTGTATGAAGCTGCTCTTTTTAGAATTTCTCATTTGATTTTGTTGCAATATTGTTTTCTTTTTGACGCCATATGTATTTTGATATGGTTGTATTGTTTCTGTATTTTTTCTTTCGAAGGATATTTGTGGTAATATCTTTCTTCTAAGATTTTTTCTGTGGCGCCTATGTAAATTTTTTGTCTGTGTTAACGTTATTAGTTACAATGGCTTTCTATATTATATTATTGTTTAAACATTTATCGTTAAGTGGGCAATTTTATTTGTTTCTGCAGTTAGAATAGATGATGTTATTTTACTGGATGCCATTTTTATTGATATTTAATTGTTATTGGTTTTGTCGAGTATTTTTTTTATTGTGCTTTATTATTATTTTCTTCATATTATCCATGCAACTATAACTAATTTTGATTGTATTTTTATTAATAATTTTTTATTACGTGCTATTTTTTAAGAAAGAATTTGGTTAATTATTTTCGAGAATATATTTGGTTTTATTGTATTGTTGTAGGAGGTGAACCGAATTATATTTCTTCTTCTATTGTTTTGGTTTGAATAGTTTTCGTGTTTGTATTCTAGTTTGTTTGAATATCCGCTGTTTCTTAGGGCTGATTCATATGTATCTTTATTTTCAATGAAAGTTTTTATTCTATCGCCTTTATCCACTTTGTCATGTGTCCTCAAGGACACATGCCACCGTGGATAAAGGCGTTAGTTCAAATCCAGTGACAGGACCCAAAGAGTGTGATTCAATACCTGGTTAATGCTGTAGAGAATATGAAGAGAGAGAAAGGAATTAACAGGAGATAACTGATAAATGACATTCATTAGACATGGCACGTGAAACTAGAACAGTCTACCCCAGCGAGCGAAATAAAGGATTCATTTCGACATTACAACCAGCAAGCGAAATAAAAGGTTCAGTTTGACATTCCAACCACCTGAAGAAGACCAGAGCGTGCAACGGCCGAAACGTTGTGATAAATATGGCAACAATGTTGAGGATGATAGTCCAAGCAATGTAATTACTGTACATAATGCATCATCTCAGAAATATAGACGTATATTGGGTTGTTGTTTGGTTTTCACTATGGTTTGTCTGTTCCGTTATTTAGGTTGAATTTTTTTCCTTGGAGTTTACATCAATTGGGTTTTGAAAATTTTTATTATATGTCTTCTTATTTTTTCTGTAATTCTGCCGTTGCAATTTCTTTGAATTGATAGACCGTCGTCCCTGTAAAAACCTTTTTTGGTAATAATGTTGGTTAATTTATTCATTATGCATATGTCTTGGAGTTTCGCTAAGACCATTATAACTGCCCATTGTTACATCAAAGTTATTATCCTTATTATTATAGTTATATGCCTCTTTTTGTCCATATTTTTTATTGTAGTATAGTATTGATTTTCGGCAGTGTTTAATTATATTTATGTCTTCATTAGGGATAGTCGTGTTTTGTTTTGCTAAGTTTAGTGCATTATTAACGTATTCTAACGATGTGTAGTTTTCTTTATTGCTAATGTTATTAAACCGATTGATTGTTGCTTTGTGATTTTCCATTGATTTATGTTTATATGTATATTGGTCAGGCGGTTTTACTACTCATTGTTTGTAATAATATATTATTATAGTTCGTAATCCGAATTTCTTTCTTGATTGTCAATTCAAGAAAGAAATTCGGATTACCAACACACAAACAGAAAATGTCTCATATCGAGAATATTTAACATTGAACATAAGGAAAAAATTAATTATTTGTAATAATATGTGGAAATCTCCACTTTTACCTGAAGACGGTCGCGAGACCAGAAACACGTGTCGTAAAATTATGTAAAACAAAGCATAATATTTTTTCTAAATAAATTCACATTACAACCAAAAACGTTTGCGGCACCTCTCTTCTTTTTAATATACATACTTTTCTCTCGTTGGAACCACTACAACATATTTCTTATATATATCAGTTATGGAAGTAGATTTTGTTTTTATTTTTACTTCTCAGTAATAAGAGGACAACGAAAATAGAGATGCAATAATGCTATGAGAAATGTGTTGTTGTTTTGGAACGTGCGGTCGCAACGCTGAGTTTGTATTTAACAAAATCTACTTCCATACCTGATGATGTCTGTAGGAACAGACGAAAGCTTGTAAAAAATTAAAAACACCTTATACAACTGGAATTTATAAACAGGGATCAGATCATTCATATACAGGTTCGGGGTTGGTGTATTTTATTTATATAGTTTGGGACGATGTATTCTCGCCATTTAAATCATTAACCTTTATATTTGTTTTTTGTATGAATGATTCATGAATTTATAAATTATATTTGCATCTTTTAATTGAAATATATATATATATATATATATATATATATCAGATGTTCGATGTTCCTACATATATATATATATATATATATATATATATATATATATGTAGGAACATATATATATATATATATATATATATATATATATATTTATTAAAAAGACATTTTTTTTGTTTAACGTTGTTATTTATAGATACAAGTATTTAAGCAAATATAAATATCCGCTACAAGTTCTTTGACAGGATTCGAATATGAAAATTTCTCGGACATTCAGGCCGGTAAATGTTATGTAATACTGTTTATCATAAACAGAGCATTTGCTTAAATACTTGTATCTATAAATAACAACGCTAAACTTAAAGAAAATGTCTTTAATAAATAAATTGTCGGACCTTGTCCATTTCTTAATATATATATATATATATATATATATATATATATATATATATATATATAAGAACACTCCATCTTCACACCAAACAATGCAACAAAAAATTAAAATTTCAACAAACCAAGGTTGTATATGAATTCGCTAGTCACTTGGAGAATGACTAATAACACGTACATTCGTTATATGACACTACATTATCTTGTCGATTAATGTGTCATTTATGATAATTAGTATAATTAAGTCGCATATCAACTTTCGCTCGCTTCCATCTCTTCTCCAATCTTTTGAAATGGAGCAGAAATTCTCTTTCACAGCCAGTAAACGCTTGCATCTTAGTGGCATTATTGCCTTGCTTGGGGTGAAATGATTAAACAATATGCGGTATTGTAACTACTCGATTTACATCGTTCAATCTGTTATACCCATATTTATTACAATATTCACGACGTTTCGGCGGTTATACGCCCCAGCCTTCATCAGGTGATATACGTTGGAAATTCGAGCCGAAACCTTAATTTAGTCCTCGGGGTCAGATTATTCTAATTAATCGAAACTGAAATACCAAAACAAAGATATGACACGTGGAATGAGAACAATCTACCCCCCACTTGTGGACTATATGGAGGGTTCGGTTCGAAATTCCAAAGTATATAACCTGAAGAAGGTCGGAGCGTACATCGGCCGAGACGTCGTGAATATAACAGTAAAGATGAGGACAAAATCCGAACGATGTCAACAGTTTAAATATAAAAATATACTATATCACCCAAATTGTAAAAATGACCAACTCTAGAAGTATTAAACATAAAAACAAACAACATAACATCAATGAAATTATAAAATTTGGGAACAGATTTTCTAAATATATTTCAACAACAAAAAAAATCTGACAGGAATTAGAATTGCCACGCAAAGACGCGATACTTAAAAACGGCATGGCATGCAAAGACACGACATTTAAAAAACGATGACAATGACATACTACCAAAAGCAAAAGAAAACAAAATATCTTTTATAATAGCTTATGAAAGACGAATTTATACAGAAATTGTACAATTTATATTTAACTAAGTTACAAAAGTTTTTCGAAATACAGAAAAATAACCAAGGAATCCATGAGAACGAAATTTTGTTTTCTTTTTAGCCAAACTTGTATAAATGAGAAATATATATATATATATATATATATATCGTGCGTCAAAAATACTTTCACAAACATATGGAGTGGGTTCCTCACACCAAAACAAGGACACAATTATATATGAACATGTAAACATATGTCGGATATCTTCGGCCAGGAAAGGCAATCTGATACACCCGTGCAGCCTCGCGTCTATTACTATTCGCGAGGCTGTTTGTAAATGTCATATCTGCCTACTCACGATATGAATCTCCTGCCATTGTTAAACGGAACACTTCACAGCTCACTACCACACACGTTAAACGCCGAAGACAGACTAGCCACAAATATACACGAATGACAAATGTAACTTTGTCTATATGGCAACACAGCGACATCTACCGTAAACTTTCTTTAAACTTAATAATCCAAAATCGAAGGATTTGCAGATATATGCTTATATGTAATTTGACCTTCTTTTGGCGCGAGGAACCCACAGCCAAAATTTGTAAAATTATTTTTTATACACCCTGTAAATAGATAGATAGATAGATTGATAGATAGATAGATAGATACCTTAGTTACTGGCGCTTCCTTTTACTTATAAATATAATGGAAATTTACTGAGGATCATTTTACTGCGAAAGTTTTTCCCAATTGTATCGTTTACACTAACAAAAGAAACTTGGCCTTTCTATATCCGTTTGAACTTTTTTATTTAATCTTTCAACAAATTATCAAAGGCTTTCTCTGTTTTCTTTGAGCTCAAAGCAAAACCCTTTTCTAAAGTAATTGATCAGTGGGGACGGGGCACATTTTTTTTCTTCTTTTTTTTTTGTCAATTTGAAAGAAAGTACGTCGTTTGGCTTCTAAATCTATACTTTTCTCTTTCAGTGACAATGCCTATAGAATTTCCTTTTCCTCGTCCTGAAACGAAAAGCATTCAAACGTGTAAAGACAACCTTTTGTCATCTCAAAACTGGTACCTTAATATAAAAAGGTTACATTGTATTAACAATTATGGTCCTTAAAGCAAAATACTCATTCAGTGAATGAAAACGTTTCCACTATTATTTCTCAAGTAGTTGTATCAGTTCACATATAACAAATTAAAGAAATCTGTGGAGACATGGTTGTATAGGTCCCTAACGGACTAGGCATAAAATAATAAAAGAAAAATGATTGGTTGATTTTTTTTTGCGGATTTTTTAATCGGTATCACCCCGTGTAAGGCAATAAAGTCTCTAAGACACAGAGGGTTACTGGGTGTGGAGGAATTAGAAACAGAAGCATTAATAACGAACGGGAAGAGAAAGTAATAATCAGGTGGGGGAAGTAGATAGCGATTAACATTGATTTATATCTCTGCAGATTAAAGGTGGCTGGAAACCATGGCGCCGGATGAGAGTTCCATATACGAGAAGTGAGAAAGAAAAAACTATTAGCAAAGAATTTACGGCTGCATCTAACTTAATTGTAAATTGATGAGATCTCGACGCCAGTCAAGTACCGCACTATATATTTCAACAAAGATTATAAAAAAAAGTCACAGGAATGAGAATTGCCACGTAAAGACGCGATACTTAAAAACGGCATGGCTCGCGAAAACACGATATTTGATAAACGATGACATACTACAAAAAGCAAAAAAATATATATATCTTTTATAATAGCTTATGAAAAAGAAGGTATTCCGAAACTGTACAATTTATCTTTAAATAAGCTACAAAAATTGTTCGAATTATAGAAAAATAACCAAAGAATTCATGACGACGAAATTTCGCTTGTTTTTAACTTTTATAAATGAGAAATTTCTGCCCAATTAAAGCCTAAACATAGGTTTCTGACGTCCATCCAATGTTATCGCTCTTTCCAGTATCTATGGGAGTTTCCTTCCTTGCCTTTTGTCTGGAGTAGAGTTGAATGCCAGTATCTTGATTAGGTCATTATTTTCTATTCAAGTTAAATGTGCAACTGATTTTAGCTGATTGCTGCTGTTAAACATCTTCAAGTGATGTGGTTTCTACTACCTGGTAAATGTTTTTGGGATTCTGTAACGACCAGTCCACGAGGTTCGATGAAGCATGACCCTGGTTGATACCTACACACTTCACACGCTTAAAGCCATTTTTAACCCCCGGTCTGAGAAAACGATTGTATGGATCCGACAGTTTTGGTATTTCTGATCGAGTTTGACACCATATGGAAATCTGGATCTGAAGAGGCTATATAAGAATATGATTCGAATGAGGTTAATATTTTCTCGTTTTGTAGCACCTTGCAGTATTCAGCGAAACTACCACAGCAAAATATATTCTATATTCAAGTTCCTTATCTCTTATTTTAAATTTTTAAATAACTGATCTAAAGACCGAGTTATTTGCTGGTTATAGTACTTACTAATTTCACACTATTTACATTATTCGGACTACTGTCCCCATCTTTGTCGCCATATTTATTACAACGTTTCTGCCGTTGTACGCACCGGCCTTCTTCAAGTGGTTGGAGCGTACAACCGCCTAAACGTTGTAATAAATATGGTGACAAAAGATGAGGACAATAGTCCGAATAATGTAAATAGTGTACATAATACCTCATTTCAGAAATATAGACAGATACTGAAATGTCGAAACGTTGTAATAAATATGGCGATAAAGATGAGGACAATAGTCCGAATAATGTAAATAGTGTACATAATACCTCATCTCAGAAATATAGACAGATACTGAAAGAAACGTTGAAAAATATGGCCGAAACGTTAGACCGAATAATAAAATAGTGTACATAATAATCTCAAAATATAGACAGATACTGAAAGGCCAAACGTTGTAGACCGAAGAAATAGTCCGAATAATGTAAATAGTGTACATAATACCTCATTTCAGAAATATAGACAGATACTGAAAGGCCGAAACGTTGTAATAAATATGGTGACAAAGATGAGGACAATAGTCCGAATAATGTAAATAGTGTACATAATACCTTCAGGATAGGCGACATTACTGTTTCATTAAAATTCTAGATCATTTTTCTGTGTTGGAAAAGTTTCTTTTTCGTCCTACGACTTGGACTACTTGGAAGATGATGTTGAAAAGCAAAAACAAAATAGCTTAGAAAAGAAATAATCTCCAATACAAATATTAGAAAATGTCCTCCTCGGAATCTAGGCACTACTTTTTACTCAGTGGCGAAAGGTGACTTGGATCTAGGACACGCAGTCGCGAATATTTTGTCATATATGGCCTACTGTAATATTTCGTCATTTACTGTTTGTAAACAATTCTACTAGCTACTTGCTACTTCAACGCCTGCATGAGAAAATGAACCACCCTCACAGAAAGTTGTTTTTCACTGCTTTTTTAAGAAAAAAAGAAAACAGTTTTGATTTAAGCTTCTTCATAATTCATCCAATTAACTGTTTCTGTTTTAATGAGCTGTAGACATTTTTATTTTAATTTAAAAAAAAATGTTTGAATCAGTTTCTTATCGCTTGACGACAGGTGTCAGAAAATGACAGATAAAGAGTAAGTGAGGAAATATATGACCAAATATTCGCGTCTGCACGCCCTGGATCCAAGTCACCCTTTGCCACTGCTCCGTATATAAGGATGATAATCATTTAATAAATTTAAAAATTTCAATAATTTAAACAGTTTCTACACATATTCCTACATAATGCCAATTACTTATACTGTTATGGGATCTTATCCATAATAATAATAATAATGGACTATTCCATATTTAATAAATAATGCGCCTCAAGAGTAAGCAAGGAGTCAGTAGTTCAAGTGAGGTCAGTAGTTCAAGTGGAGTCTGTAGTTCAAGTCGAGTCAAGAGTCGAGTCAGGGGCAGTCCGAAACAGAGTCGCGTTCAGACAATTACTGCAAGCCATTGGAATAGTGATACTGGTCGAGACTACAGTGTTCTCTCTACTAAACCTGATTGTTCATACTAACACTTCTACTTCTCTGTATATATTCCTGTTTGTAATATATCTGTGTTATTCCATACCTGTGTTCGAGTTCTTCTTTATTGGTTCTACCTTGGACTATCCCCGTGGTACAAAGAAACCGGACCATAACATATACTAAGATATTTTGGATAGAATGTTGGCTCTATAAAAACGATATTTTTGTTTATTTCCCCCAAAGAAATTATTTTATCTGTCTTGGTGTCCTCTGTTCGGCGCCATTACTTTAATTTTCCCCAATAACTGAAAGACATTAAAAAAAAGTTCATTTAATAGATTCTTTTTATGACTTATATTGTTTCTATGTATGACATGCACTTTTTTCATTGGTCGTATTTACCGTGATTATTTTTTTTTAAATTTACCCTACAATAAATGAATCTAAAGTTACTTGCCTTACCACATTCATGAACTTGAGAAATATATTAATTTACATGTTACATTTATATTCGTAGCTCAAAAAAAAATCGATATCTAAGATTTAAAATCAATTTTGAAAAATGAAAACTATTACCTTGCTGATTTCATTTTCGTTTTAATTCCTAACTAATAGATTAAATTTAATATTTCCAATAAGCAAAATATTTCGCCATATTTAAACCCAAATTTAAATTGATTGAAAATTTTTTTTTTTCTCATGATTATCAGTAAAATTGATAAAATCGACCATACTGACAAATCTGACAACACAATTCTCTTTATCATAAAATCTTCCAAAATTAAAATATACTTTTCTGAAATGTTATTTGAGAATAATTGGCTGATTTAAAGTTTAACTAATCGCAATTGAAACAAATGTTAAAAAATTAATATGGATGCGGGTTTTTTATGAGATATTGGCACATTGTCTGATGTTTGGAAAATATATATAAAGGGCAAATGTTTGTAATAAAATTACATGACGAATCCAACGTAAACGCCTTTTCTTATATATATTTTTGACTACCCAGTAATTTAAAAATTCAGATTATTTTAAGCATTCTAATATTTTATTAAATGTCGTGTATTTTCGCTTTATAGCATTGCTTCCGAAGACGCTTCTTGAAGAAATGTTAGAATATAACCAATAAATTTTAAACTGACGATAGTTACCGATCTTATATTCAAATAAATTCCTCTATGGATGTCCTTATTTTCGAAAATCGACCCGTTTATAGATACGTAAAAATTGAAAATGCTGGGGCTCGATGAATTGTTTTAAATTTTTATTTTTATTTTTGATTATTAAATGCAATTTCTTAGTAAAAGTAATATAACTATGCCCTTAAGAATTGATACCACATTTTAAAAGATTTAAAACTTGTTAAATTATTATAATTATCTTTTTAAAAAATTAATTAGAATTCATTATTCATCGAAAACAAAAATTCGTGAAACAATAGTGTCTATAATACGTTTTACTCATAAAAGCTATTAAAAGCTTAACTAATTAAATTATGTCATAGTTTTGTTGCATTTTTATTTTATAATTTTGAACATATTTTCTGTAATAGGGGTGCTGTTTATAAAAAAAAATTGTTGATGTAAATTCGCCGAGGATTTATCTTTACAACTAATATAAATAAAATTTAACCGCTACAAAAAGAATTTCATAAAATTAAATAAGTGGAGGGAAACAGAGTAAAAAATATTTTAGCAAGATTTAAAAAAAAAAAAAGAAATATTTAAAAGTCATTTTATTAATGTCTGAATAAGTCCTGAAAGTTTCCGTAAAATCTGACAATTACCTGAATTTTGCAAGAATTTCCAAAAAGACGCTTAAATTTTCCGTATAAATTTATGGTGCTACGTTGACACAAGAAAAAACAAGATTTTTAACCAAAATTCCGAAGATTCTAATAAGGATTAAAAGAAATAATTTTTGCATCAAAAATCATCTGGGAATTCCTCTTAATAATACTTTGACGATAACACTGTTTTGGGCATTGTTTCGTCATGGCATGCTCATTTTTAGCCAATCTTCGGACTTACCTATATTTATAGATAAATTTAGAGTAATAAATAAAATTAAATGTTCACTTATTTCGGGAAGACAAAACTTATTAAAATCTGCAAAGGACAGGAAATTGTGGAGAACCATAAACCCTATGTCCTGTGGGTACACTGAAAAATATAGCGAAAGAAAAAAATAAAGAAGAGGCTTATAGGTTAGAAGATTATAAATTGCTTACATATCAACAGGGAAGGTCGTAAAATTGAAGAAAAACAACACATTATTCAAATTTTAATATATATTTTATGGAAGTATTCAGGCTTTCTTTAAAAAAAAGAAAAAAGATAAACGTCACTATAGTAGCTTTTGAGAAAATATTTATATATTTTTGGGGTATTGGTATCAGAGAGTAAAAAGATAAAAAGAAGAGACATGGAAAATACGGAAGTCAGCAGACATATACAAGCCTTTGCAAAATAGGCTGACGGTAATGCATACCAATCATGATAGAATTGGCTTTCAGCCTCTGCCTGTCTGTCTGTCTCTCTCTCTCTCTTTCTCTGGAAGAACGCTCCTGTTAGGTATCATTGATGTGCTAATGTATCGCCATGGGAATGGCATCCCTTATCGACACCGGATATAATAGAGCGGGCTGTGGTTGTAGATTTCTCACTGTGAAGCCATCTTTCTTAAACTGACTTCGTAAGTATTATCCTGGAGACCATTGAAAATAAGCTAATTTTCCGATGCAGCGGACTGTTGGAAATTTCTCTGTCCAATACTTAGCAATATACTGGCTGTTAAATCCTCTTTCTGCTTCTCAAATTGGTTCTGTCAAATAATAGAATAGTTTGTAGCAGTTATGATTAGACATTCAATAACAATTTCAGATTCTGATTGATACGGCTGGGGTCAGTTTATAAGCAGATAAGCAGTGCTAGTGACGGAATAGGGGTCCCCAGTGTATAAAGCAAACCAGATTGCAACATGCGGTTGTTGGTTATCGACAATCAAGACATTGAACAAACAATGTCAGGACACCGATGTTTACTGTATCTGCTATTGACGACTTTCATAGCAATGGAAAATGCATAAACATCTGTTCCTTTGATACAGAAAGCGTAATTGCTTGGGTTTAATAGTCCACAATTAAAGTTATTTAAATCTTCTAATTATTTTCATTAAAAGTAGTGGATCGTGGGGTAATTTAAAGTTAACCATTCATGATATAGTTTAGATAAAATAAATGATGATATTTAAGAACATGGCTAGAGTTGACTATGACAAAAGAAATTGTTTGACAGCTAAACAAAATTTCTAGGAATCATCTTGGTTCTTCTGAATTTTATCCAAAATCTACTGGAACAAATAACAGGCAGATATTTAACATTCTCTGCTGGATTCTCAACAGTCTATGAAGTGTCTGGGACTGCGTCAATGGATCAGTACAGGTTCGAGTTTAATTACGGGCGTTATGATTTGGAGCCAAAATATTCATGTCAAAGAAGCACTGGCATTTTTGTAGTTTGGGATTAGTTTTTTACGTTTGAAACAGCAGAAAAATTTCAATTTTAATTTTTAAGGTTAAACCATTAATTTTATACGTCTGGTTAAAAAAAAAGCATCTATTTAATTTGAGAAATAAATAAGTTATTTTCAGATTATTATAATAAAATATAATTTACTTTAATGTTCTTTTTCTTATAAAAAAAGACATGTTAACGCAAAAAAAGTAATTTAATTAAGAAAAATTCTATTTTTATTGTTAAAAATGTTTTAATTAAAATTAATATTTGGATTAAAAGAAATTCATTTTGAAAGCTATTTTATGTAAAAAGCGTATTTTTATTATTTCATCGTATTACATTTATTTTATTTTTATACTTAATACTTTTATACTTTTAAGTATATAAAAAGCTATTTTAATTAAGGAAAATAATATTTACACTGTTTATATTTGGGCTACTGCCCCCATCTCTGTTGTTATTATAAATAGTATCTTAAAAAAATATAACAACTATAAGATGATACCATGGTTTCACCACGCGTATATTATATCTGGTTTGCTTTTGATATCTTCATATATATATATATATATATATATATATATATATATATATATATATATATATATAATTGATTTAAAATATGTTTTTTTCGCTACACAGTTCCAACCATGTTTCAAAAATAGAAGCTAAAAACCCCGAATTTAATTTTGCAATTAAATTAAAAGCATTAATTCCATTTCATCTTCAAGCGAATTTTGGAGTAACTTTTAAAAATTACCGGGTTTTAAAGACACAGCTAAAATCACGTTTCCATGGTTACAGAATATTCTACTTAAATTGAACAAGGGATTTCTAGATTTTCCTTATGTCAGTATCATTGTATCAGTTATTAGCTACAATTTGGTAAGGGGTAGGGATATATTTTTCAATGAAACCTGACATCAGTTGAATGGATGTCGTCTGAATTTTTTTTTTTTTTTTTTTTTAAAAAATTGTTAACGGTAAAAAAATTTCAACGTCATTTTTTAAATTTAAAGATTTTCGTTTTTTTTGGTTTTTTTTCCTAATACTTTTTATTTAACTACGATTCGAAATATTCTCCTTTTTAATTTTTATTTTCCTATATTCTTTTTAAGACCAGTTAAATGTATTAGAATCCATTATATTATGTAGGATTATTTTAACATCAAGTTTAAGTGTGTATATGAGGTTACATTTTTTTTTTTAAATTTATGACATTGACGGCAAAAATGGTTACTTAATTTCACTGATTTAGTAAACTTTTATTTTATATATAAACCTAGTATTATACTGTTCTTTCTTTTTATTTATATATATATATATATATATATATATATATATATATATATATATATATATATATATAGGGTGTAACAGCAAAACTGTTCCAATCGTGTAACAGCATGCGATAATGGTGCATCCTACAAGATGTTTAATATCTAAAAAAAAAACAACTAATTGTGTTTCTTTTTGCCAGGTTTTCATATGATACATTTAACCATCTTGACACCATTTTTCGTAAGAATCACTGATAAAGCCTTTGAGTTATTCCGGTAGAGAGAGAACCGGTTCAAATCGTTTTGTGTCAGCCGAACTCTGTCTTCCTAACTGAGCAATGGATAGAGGATAAAGATCATTCAGGCTTTCAGTAATGGTACCAACATCCATACTCCGGCTTCCATCTTCAAAGACCAGTCAAGAACCATCAAGAGAACGGTGAATAAGTTTAAAAAAGAGGACACAGTAGAGACGAAAACTGGACCAGGAGGTCACAACAGCAAAAGGGATCCGCATTTCATCTTAGAACTAAATACATTCTTATTGTTTAAAGTAGAGTCCAATAGATATCTTTATTTATTTTTTAAGTTACATCGGCTTAAATCTTAATTTAACAATTGGACAATTTTACTGTTACATGATTTTAACAATTTTGCTGTTACACCCAGTATATATATATATATATATATATATATATATATATATATATATATATATATATATATATATGTGTGTGTGTGTGTGTGTGTGTGTGTGTGTGTGTGTGTGTGTGTTAAATTTAAAAAAATTTCCAAAAATAAAGTGGCCATTGTATAATTAGAATTATTTGACAATTAGTTTATTTATTGATTACTTAAATAGATTTTGATAAAATATTTTTTTTTCTTTAAAGTATAGTTCAAAATACATTTGTTGCATAAAGTGAATTAAATAAAAATTAAAAATAATAAAAATATTCTCAGCATGCAACAAAAACGCTTCCTGTCGGAAATACGTGCATCCCGCTAAAAGACCTTAAATTCAATCTCTTCGCCACGAACCTTGGTACAGGCAACATGTGTCCGACTTCTCTCTGTGATATCGCTTGTAATACTACGGAGTAAATTCTCCCTTTTATTACATGTACCATTAAAACAATTGTACCTAAAAATACATCCAAAAATAGAAATTGTATGAAATTACCATACAATTTACCATGCTTGTCCTGCTACTGGTATACGTTATTTCCTGTCAAGTATGTTTTTATCTCCGTGAACACAAGACTCATTTCTGATGCTATGATATGATGGAATCTGCCACAACATTTTGGTGAACGCTGACGTGCATAAAAAACAATCTATTCATCCACACTAGCTCAATGCGACTTATCGCTTTTAACTTGAGCGTGACATAGACACGCAAATAGAAACTTTTAATAATTATTTAGATCAAATGAAATGTGAAAAAGAATTTGATGTTTTTACTTTATTTTGCGTGTTTGTCAATAATTTCTAAAATTTTCACGAAGATTTGTTTTGCCGAAAAAATGAAAAATGAAGCAAAGCTTAAAATATGAACCCTGCCGAATTGTGTTGTTCCGAAGTATGTTTTGGTTTCCTTCCGGTGATTGACTTAAGAAAATTTGTATTTGCCCAAATCTCTCTACTGAGATGGAATTTGACACAAGGTCGGGTTTAATGTGGGGAACCTGAGCGTGTACACTCGGTCAAAGGACAAAAGTTACCTAGCGCCCGCAACCGTCGGTTGCGCTGGCAGCGGTTTAACTACCGATCTCGTCTCTCTAATGCAATCGGGGCTATAGCCTCGGACAGATGTTCCCCCGGGACCGGCCATATCATTTTCCCTCAGTCGCTTCTGTGTCCGCAGACAGAGGCACAACTATGTCGCACTCTGCCAGAAGAAAGAGACACAATTGAGAAATGATAAACACTATGGAACGCGGAAGGCGTTCTTTTTTTTCTTTATAATTTCAATCTAAAGAATACAAGGATCGGTTGGGTAACCAGTTGATATATTCTGCTACACTTGCAGGTCGTTTAGTCTCCCAACTGGTGTATCTACTTACATTTAACGTATTGGCCGGCCTATTGGACGCACTCGCGCGTTACCCGTACCCAGATTTTGGCAAAGAATATTTAGGAAAAAATGCCTACATCACAACTAAAAAAAAAAAAAATATTATAACCTTACCTTTATGTGACATTCTCAAAAACAATGAAGAAGCACTTACAGTATTAACACAAATTATACGACTGGTACTTTGTTTTTAATAGAATACCCTTGGGAAAGGTATGAATCCACCTTTTCTTCCCCTAGATATGGGTTAATTAGCAAGGCTTGTATCAGTAAAACCATTATTATCTTAAAAAATAAAAAATAAAATTGCGTAAAAAATATTTACATTTTGATATTAAATAACCCATATAGATTGATATGCATCTCACTAATATATATATATATATATATATATATATAATTTTGAAAACTGTTTTATGGGGTCACAGCTTATTTGAAATAGTTTCCTTTGCCAATCTCCTCTAAAATTCTTTCGTGCTTTACTCTGTTACTTCTCACGTTTGAATTCGGAGTTTTCTTTCTCCTAGACTGGCTGCCAACCAAGGAAAATATCATCAATTTTCTATACTATTTAACCCGTAGCTGGAGGATAGTGAATTCATGCCTTTTTCATTGGCAATAATGCGAAATGAACCAAACAGAAATCGACCAGAAATTGAACTCAGTTCATCGATTCTGTTTGATTGAGCTTACTTCATACCACAGCAAAAAAATGGCAGCTTCTTCTAAAGAAACATTAACTGGGGAACAATCCCGGTAACTTAATCCCAATATATGGCCATCCTTAAAACGTGAAAGTCTATCTAGTGTTCCTGCAAATATTAAAACCAGTTTGGAAATCTCAGGAAATGTTCCATTGCAACATTAACCTTTTCAGTGCCGTTGTTTTTTTTTTTTTTTTTTTTTTTTGCATCCGCTGCAGCAAACAGGCCATAACGTCACTCAGCCAACATAAAATTAGATCCACAAGGTACCATGGCAAAAGGTGAAAGAACCTCACAATTTAATGGGCAAGCTCGATTACTTTCAAACCAACCTGTTAAATAACATTCTGTTCCTCTATTTTGAACAAAGCCGTAATGTTCTTGTCGCAATCTTTCCTTCTTTTTCTTCTTTTTTTTTCCTTTCCTTCTATTTCTTCTTTTTCTTCTTCATTTTCTTTTCCTTTTTTCCTTTTCTTTTTCTTCTTTTCCTTCTTTTTTCTTCTTCTTTTCTTATTTTCGTCTTCTTTTTCTTCTTCTCTTCTTCATTTTCTTCTTTTTTCTACTTTTTCTTTTTTCTTTTTCGTCTTCTTGTTTTCTTTTTTCCTTTTTTTTCTTTTTCTACTTCTTTGTTTCTTCTTTTTCTTCTTCATTTCTTTTTTCTTTTTATTCTTTCCCCTCTTTTTTCGTTTTCTTCTTTTTCTTTTCTTCTTTTTCTTTTTCCTCTTATTTTGTCTTCTTTTTCCTTCTTTTCTTCTTCATTTAATTCTTTTTTCTTTTTCCTTTATCATCTTTTCCCTCATTTTTCTTTTCTTCCTCCTTTTCTTTTTCTTCTTCTCTTTCTTCTTTTTTTTTCTTTTTCCTTTTCTTCCTTTTTCTTTTTCCTCTTCCTTTTCTTCCTTTTTCTTTTTCTTCTTCCTTTTCTTCTTTTTCCTTATCTTCATATTTCGTCTTCTTTTTTCCTTTTTTTTCTTTTTCTTCTTCATTTACTTATTTTTCTTTTTTCCTTCTTGGTATTTACTTCTTTTTTATTTCTTTTTCTTCTTCTTTTTCTTCGTTTTCTTTTTCTTCTTCTTCTACCAGACATATCTCCTCATGACAACTTCCTGTATTTGTAGCCTTTAGTTAAATATTCTGTTTTGCTATCTCCGAATTCCTGTTCTGCCAACCGGTTAGAAAGCCTATTGTCTGCTTTCCTCTGTTCCTCTGGACTTCGAGTATGATTCAATTTTCTCGAAAAATTTCGTCATTGATCACGTGTTCAGCCCATGGTATTATCAGCATCCTTCTGTAGAACCACATTTCTCTTGCACCAAGTCACTTCTCTATCTGTAATGCGAATGGTCCAGCGTCCACTGCGATGTAGGAAGACTGATATTACATAACTAACTCAGCTGTTTTTTCTTTGTTTTCATCGAAATATTCCTGTTTCTTAATACTTTGCTTAGCTTTTAGGGACACCTTTCGCCATCCCAATGCCCCTTCGGATCTCAGTGTCATCATTTACATCTTATCGTAAAAACACTTCCTACGAATTCCATTCATTAAAATCTAATGATTACCTTAGATATGTGGCTCATTAAGCTAATTGTTCTTGTGGTTTTCTGTTCATAATTTGGTTACTTTAGCAGTTCTATGAAAATTGATCTAATGAAGACTTGTGACGTTATTTCAATAACGTCTATTAACAATAAGAGGGTACCTTTTTTCATACGTAAAATAATTGTTTATTCACTCTTGGGCTCCAGCCGAATCAAAGGTATGTGGTTTCGGGACTTTCTTCAAACATTTGATCTTCTTGGGGAAATGCGTGAGATTATGTCTCTCACCCTCTATAACCAGGCATTTATAAAACTTTCTGTCATTCCTGTTGTCTTGTGTGCATATATGTGATGTTTGGCTGGTTTCATTTCTTTGCACCAACTGAAACTCTTCGAGGCGAAAAAAAAAAAGGAATGAGATAAAAAATGTCTGGCAGAAAAGTAGAAAGAATGAATGAACGAATACGAAGAATAAGAGATGAAAGAATCAAACAGCCAGAGAACGTTTTGGATAGAAATGTTTTAAAAAGAAGAGAAAAGGAGCAACAGTTTTAAAAAGAATGTGATGGAATTTCAATAGTTGTCAATGAAATAAAGAAATATAGCAAAATACGAAAAGAACTTAAACTGCTGAAAATATTTTGTGAATTATGTCTACTCTAAACAAAATATGCGCTTGGTTTTGCCTTTTGGCCACACAACCCGCACTCCGACTGAACGACATGCCCGGTTTAATCAGTTCCTAATTCTCTATTTATGCTGATGACACAACTATTTACCCTGTCTTAATACTAAGTCTGACAGTATAAAAACCCAAAAAACTGTTAACTGTTCTCCTATCAGTTGTTAACCGGGGCAAGAAATGGCCTGTATCTATTAACGCCTCCAAAACCAAACTCTTATACTTTAATCGTCATTGAGAACTATATTTGCCCTCCATCATCATGGCTGATGATTAACCTCCAGGAGAGCAACTCATTGCGTCTGCTTGGTCTCACATTTTCCACCAACATAAAGTGGACCGATCATATTCAATCAATGTCTGCTACTAAGAAAATTCTTTCTCTGTCCTATCAGACATTTTATTCTCTTTAAAAATCCATCATCCATCCGGGCGTTGTACATCGATGTCATATCGAGTCAAGACCTCCAGCTATATGTCTCACGTTTTCGACAACACCCAAAGAGTCTGTAATGTTATCAGTCCTAACCCGGCATCTTGTCTTTAGTCCCTTTCACACCACCTTGATGCGGATTCTCCCTGTGTCTTTGCCATAAATATCTTCATGGATCTAATGAGCTCTACACTTTGGTACCTCGATCGTATGAATTTATGCGTACTAATAGACTGACTACTAGGTCCTGTCGCTTTACTAATGAAATAGCTAGATGTAGCTCTCCCCATTCTCAAAATTTCTTTCCTCGCACTTCTCACCTGTGGAACTCTCTTCCGATTTGCTGCTTCCTTGCCACATGCAATCTTCAAAGAAATGCATTATCAATCTTTTGTCTTCTTGAATTCTGTTCTTTTATTGTCCTTTCTCCTCGTTAATGTTTTCTCTTCCTCTGATAGTAAGCCTTTGCGTTTTAGTGGCACAGTCGCCTTGAACGCTGAATAACCAAAGTAAATGTAAAAATATGAAATTATTTCATATTAGTTCCCGTTTCATTCTACGAATCTGTCTGAAACTTGTTTATCGGGATGAAAACCTTCTTTATCAATCAATACAGGTAATCCCGAAATAAATTTTTGTGTTTTGCAAAAATAAAATGCTTTTTCCTAGTCTAGGAATCATCTGTACTGGTACTTCTGCATTTGTCCTACTCTTTCCGATAGCACTTAGATCATATAGAGGAAAATAAATACATCCACTTAGTGCCGGATTCGTTCGAGAGAATGGTGCCATCTTAGTCCACTATTAGTCGTAGTGAAGAAAAGCGACAAGAAAGATCTAAAAAACGAATGTAAGAAGATAGAACAATGGTTTTCAGTCAAAGAAACATCCCAAAAGGAGGATTGTCCTGGGTATGACGATAAACTACATCTGGCAGTAAACTGGCAATAATCAGCAAGATGGGATGATTGAAGGTTTTGAGGATCCTGGAAACATTTAATTGTTTTTGTTCCCAGTTTCACCTAACCAGGGGGGGTAGCACCTATAAGGTACCAGCTCTCAGTATCTAGTGAAGTCTCAAACAAAAATCAGTACATTTTTATAATAAAATAACCAACAATACATTTTTATAGCAAAATAACAATCAATGCAACAATAAAAAAATACATTATTATAGTAAAATTATCAACAATTCATTTTGTAATCTACAAACTAAATATATAAAAAAAAAAATACCTTTACTCACAAAATATAAAATGATGTACAAAATATATTCAAAATATTTACATTTCGCCATTAAATAACTGATAGAGGTGTTCATATGCCGCTATACAAAATGAACAACACAAAAAACCAAGATATAGATTAGAAAATGGAGATACCAAAATTAAACATGTGCAAACATTTAAGTATCTAAGAAGTATTTCAACAGAGAACGGAAAATATGACACCGAAATCCGAAGGCGTAATGAAAACGCGAAAAAAGTCTTCTAAAATGTTAGAAAATTATCACGAAACTAGATGATTTCATGACAAACAAAGACCATTGAACTGTTATCATGTGAATGACGAGCAATTTCATCCAATGGAAATGAGACTTGAGGCCACAGAAATGTGATCCTGCCGAAGGATACTGAGACTATTATAGATTAAACACGTGAGAAACGATGAAGTTTTAATGAAAATAAAAAAAAACTCCACAGAAAGAGACAGTTGAAAGAGAGAGTTAAAATATCTATGTGACATAATAAGGAAAGAGGGCTTGGAAAATTTGAAACTCACAAGACCTATTTAGCGTAAGAAGGATAGAGAAAAGCAGCGCTTAATCTATTTAACCAGCTGGTGTAAATATTTGTTAGAACATGGATTAGGATAGGTATTCATAGGTACAAGAGAGTCATGATACTGAAGGGAAACGGTACACAGAAAAAATAGAATTACTCGCTCTGATAGCATTGAAATTGACTATGGAAAAACAAATTCCGTTACCAAATCCGGTTTCTTTCAAAGGAAGGAACTCAAGGGAGTCACTATCTGCCGTAGGCGGAGATGGAGAAAATATTGTATCTGTCTATATTTCTGAGATAAGGTATTATGTACATTATTTACATTATTTGGACTATTGTCCTCATCTTTGCCGCCATATTTATTACAATGTTTCGGCCGTTGTACGCTTCTTCATGTGACTGGAATGTCGAACTAAACCCTTTATTTCGCTCACTGGGGTAGAGTGTTCTAGTTCCACGTGCCATGTTTAATGGATGTCAGTTATCGGTTATCAGTCCTCAAGGACACATGGCACAGTGGATAAAAGCGTTAGTTAAATCCAATGACAGGGCCCAAAGAGTGTGAGTTCAATACCAGGTTAAGGCAGTGGAGAATTTTCAGAGGGAAATTAAAAGGAGATAACTGATAACTGAGATCCATTAAACATGGCACGTGGAAATCAACCCCAGTGAGCGAAATAAAGGGTTCAGTTCGACATTCCAGCCACCCGAAGAAGGCCGAAGCGTACAACGGCCGAAACGTTGTAATAAATATGGCGACAAAGATGAGGACAATAGTCTGAATAATGTAAATAATTTAGAAAATATGGTGGTGCAGGCAAATCATATCTAATTTATGCTAAAAAATAGTAATAGGCTTTTATTAAGAAACGCTAATGGCAAATCCACTGTTATTTAAAAAAAAAAAATTATCTTTTCAGGATTCTTGCGTTTACGCTGCGAAAACGTCAGAGTGAAATTGTGTCCCAAAGTATTCATGAGGACATTATTCATTAAGAACACGAATAAATAATTCTGTAATTCGTATACGACAGAGACATTGATCTTTGTTGCAAAAAGCCTGGTAATCAGAATTGAACTCACTAACAATGACTTTTCAAAGCAGCACGGTCAAATGTGTTCTACACTGGTGATTGCAGCATATTTATATTGAATCTTCAATATACATTGAGTTGAGATGTTAATTCTTTTTTTTGTTGTTGTTTTCTCGCGGGAAAAATCAGTTCAGTGTTCAACGAAAATGATCTTCAATTAAATATGGTTTGTCTCTAGAAATATTAAATAGGACGCCAAACTGTAATATGATCAAGTTGTAATTTATTTCATTTGTCTGAAAATACTGATGTATAGACAGTGATTAGTTTATCTCGCAATCCCCTGCTTTTCACTGAATACAGCACTGGTTGTTCTACCGAAGTAAACACATCAAAATAGAGTCAATGCCAGTAAACAGGCTCGAGGAGTTAGTCTGTTGTAGATATCTAATGGCAACATCTAAAATATATTGTGATCTCAAACAATAATAAAAGGTAGGGCCCTTTAAAAAAGGGGTTTCCTTTCGGAGTTGCCCCTTTAAGAGTCGATAGTTACTACATACATGAGTTATTTTCTAAGAACAGTAAAGAGAGCTTGTATAATTGACAACCATTTAGGAAAATTATATATACATTGAATATTTCTCATATATTGGCTTCAGATTTTAATACGTTTTTTTTTTTCTGACAGGAGAGATGTCAGTGTTCTATCTGCTGTAGGCGAAGATGGTGAAAGATGGTGATCTCATTTCAGACAAGTTTTATCTGAATTATGCAAAACACTGAAAGTAATAGACTTGGCGGTAAGAAACTCAAATGGCAGATTCAATGTGCATCTATTTTAATGATTGTCTTGTCAAGTTTCATGTATGTACGCCTATAAAATACCTTCCTTTTTTAAGTCTCATTATAATAACAGAACGAGACGTTGTTTATCAGAATGATTCCATACCAATCCGCCGCAGTAATTTTGAAAGAAATTACATTTTGTAGGGACATTATCCCTAATTTAAAAAGAAATAAAATATGCACATGGATCATACCATTTTTCTTACAATCATCATAAACCATAAGCAGCAGCAGCTCATGTCAGCAAGCACACACCCACGCAGGTCGCCTACACACTGACACTAATCGCCCACTCACAAAATGTCTAGACAGGCAACTCCGATAAAAAAAAAAGCAAATCCCATGTTGTCTAAAGATCAGCCATAACAGTGACCCGATAGCAGTTACAGACCAGTCGGTTAGCACTCACACACACAGCTACTCAATGAATCTAACACAGGCTACTCAATGAAAGAAATGTATTTATTCACTTATAAACTCACGATGAAACAAATATAAACTTTCTACATTACACACACTAAAAAGATTTTTGTTCCTTTCCATGTAATCTCTTAAATTGTGATATAAATTCTTGTGTTCATTACAAACCTTGTTCGTAATTATTTTTTTTTTCTTTCTTGAAGGAGTTTGCCTGCTCAAATTATTTATCAAAAGTTTCAGTTGGCGAATCATTTCCGCAAATTTGCCTAATTTTTAATAAGAATTTCATTATTCTACCAGCTTTCCTTTTTTTTTATCGCCTCGAAGACTTTCTTTATCGATCAAACCCCAAAACGTATTACTAAAAACCATCACCCCACCCTCGTAATCATGAAGAGAAATATGTATCGTTTTGATAGCTATTTGATTCTTCTACCTTGTCTAAAAATAATTAAAGCGATTAGAGATCTTTTTCGTCAATCACCCCCCCTTCAGATTTCCCAACAGTTCAGATTTATGACGGCAGATGTTAAACAAGGAAGCAATAGAATATCGAAATCAATTTGTTTTCAAAAATAGAAGATTTAACTAAAGCCAAGAAGAGAAATCGTTGAAGAGAGAAATACGAGGAGAAATTGTGACGAGCAGCTATAAACGGTATATTTATCATTTACACCAAGGGTTGGCAACCTAGGGCCCGCCGGCCCGATCTGGCACGCGAAGACATTTTGACCGGCCCGCGAGCCTGATTACCAATGACTCTATTTTTAACATGAGAGACTAGGCTTTCATATTTTTAACATGAGAGACGAGGCTTTCATATTTTTTATGACCCTTGGCTACATTAAAAGATAACAGAAGCGAAAGGAACGATGAAGTGAAAGAGGCCAGGAAGGGACTGACATGCGAGGTAGCAGAAGTCTAAAGACAGTTAAACATACGCGTATTATACATACATGCCTCATGAATGTGTGGATGATAGCGCATGTGTACGTTCGTAAGTGTATATGTTTGCAACTATTTGTACTCGTATGTATGGGTATATGGGCTTCGTTTTTGTTTGATGTGTGTGTGTGTGTGTGTGTGTGTGTGTGTGTGTGTGTGTGTGTGTGTGTGTGTGTGTGGTTCGTTTGTGGAACAATTTTCAAATAACAGTGATAATTTCATCCATTTCAATTCGGTTGATTTTTTTCACTTTGAAGTATTTTGACGTTCCTTGAGGAAAAGTAATTTTTGTTTTTTAATTTTAGATTTTCTTTTGTTTTTCTGATTTCTCAATGTTTATTTTCATTATGGTTTTAAATATTTAGGTTGACAGGGGGTCTGCAAATGTAATTTTCCTTAATTTTTCATTAATGGCCTTCGTCCGGCCCGCGACCCGTCATTATAACACGATCCGGCCCGCGGGGGTCGAATCAGTTGCCGACCCGTGATATACACTATTATCCTCATCCTCGTTGCCATATTCACGTTTCGGCCGTTGTACGATCAGGACTTCTTCAGACCGATCCCTTTATTTCGTCCACCTGGGGAGGGGGGTAGGTTATTCTAGTTCCACATGCAATGCCTCTTCAGGATGTCTCAGTATCAGTTATCTCCCTTTAACTCAACACTCCGAGATTTTGTTTAACTAGTCCTGAACTCACAACTTTCTGGGGTCAAGTCACTGGATTCAACGAACGCTTTTATCCACTGGACCATGTGCCGAAACGTTGTGGACATAGCAACGAAGATGAGGACAACATTCCGAACAATTTAAATAGTATAAATAATTACAATATCTTATCTCATAAATATAGATAGTATTTTAAATACAAGCGCGAAGAGGAAGTGGGTGAGGCTGGTCATCACTGACTATCCTAATTCTAAATAACCTGATTCGCAACTCATTCATTCATTATAATTGACACAATCACCCATGAATCTATCCCTCTTCACCCATTCCTATATTTACCAAAATATCACATACTCACAGTAGGAGGGGGGCTACTAAAACACCAAGATGTAAAAATGCTTGGATATTTACAGTTTCTATTATTTTCTCCTTTTTTCACAAAATATATAAAATTATGTATCTGTCTATATTTCTAAGATGAGGTATTATGTACACTATTTACATTATTCGAACTATTGTTCTCATCTTTGTCGCCATATTTATTACAACGTTTCGGTCGTTGTAGGCTCTGGCCTTCTTCAGGTGGTTGAAATGTCGAACTAAATCCTTTATTTCGCTCACTTGGGTAGACTGTTCTAGTTCCACGTGCCATGTCTAATGGATCTCAGTTATTAGTTATTTCCTGTTAATTCCCCTCTCCAAGTTCTCTACTGAAGGCAGTATTGAGCTTAACCGGGTATTGAACTCACACAGTGGACATTGGCGTTGGTTAGATCCAGTGACAGGACCCAAAGCGACAAAACATGTCCAATATTCAAAGTCCTGGCTTTTACCTGGGATCGAACACTGACATCAGCTTCAGTAGTAGCCAGGTAACGAAGATATTTATATCATAGAGAGATTGTAAAGATTACTGGAATAAAAATGTACCCGCAACTAAATGAGATTTTTTTTTTTTTTTTAAACAATGCTGCAATAATATTCCAAATGGAGAGGACCCAGGAGCATTCGAAATCCTGATCTATATTTAAAGTTCGATTAGGAATACTATAAAATTAGATTTCCAACAAGGGAGAAAATATAATAGGGGAAAAGATGGCGGCGTGGGCAGGCGAGTGAAAAATCTGGAGTAGGATATTGGAGAAAGGGGAGTTAAATAAAGAACTACAGTCATCCGAACGGAGTCTCTTGCATGATGTCACAATTATTATTTCAAAAGAACTATATATATATATATATATATATATATATATATATATATATATATATATATATATGTGTGTGTGTGTGTGTGTGTGTGTGTGTGTGTGTGTGTGTGTGCATGTATGCGTGTGTGTACATGTATGCATATATGAATGTGTGTATGCGTATGTTGAATATTGATTAAGAATCCATTTGTCCGAGTTTAGAACTATTATTATTATTATTATTATATACTACATTTTAGTTTGGCGAACAATCTATTATATCAATTATCGAATATATATATATATATATATATATATATATATATATATATATATATATATATATATATATGCTTATATATATTCGAAAGTCATATATATGTATATACATAATCACAGACACATGTGTATATATATATATATATATATATATATATATATATATATATATGTGTGTGTGTGTGTGTGTGTGTGTGTTTTCATATCCGTATTTGAATTAATTTTAATTCTTCTCCCGACTACGTAGTTTCGTAGTACATGTCCACTTTTCAAGGAACCTTTATTTATTTTTATATAGTGAGATTAGACACACACAGACATATATACACAGACAGAGACAAGGCGCAAGGACTCGTCGGTTAAGATAAGTTTTCCTTGCAAATTTAGTGTATCTGAAATTTTGATAGATAGATAGAAGTTCAAGATAGATAGATAGATAGATAGATAGATAGATAGAAATTCAAATGACTTATGAATTGAAGTTTTGTAGATACACCGTCATGCTCGTCAGGGTTAAATAAATCTAGTGAATATATTTATAGATATTATAATCATACAAAACACACACAAACATATATCAAAACACACACACCAAACACACACACCAAACACACACACACACACACACACACACACACATATATATATATATATATATATATATATATATATATATATATATATAAGAGTATCTGCCGCTGTATATTTGACCAACTTCCACAAATCAGTATTCAGTGACCAAATATCAGAATATTAATTTGGGAATTACGTCAACCTGAAGATTTTCTGCAATTCTTTCTCTCTCCATCTCTTTCCCTCTTTCTCTCTCTCTCTCACTCACACACACACTTTCTCTCACTCTCACTATCTCTAGCGCGTTCTCACTCACCCACTCTCTATCTCTCTTTCTCAGACACACACACATATCTATATATTTATATCGTGTGTGTGTGTTTGTGTGTGTGTGTGTGTGTGTGTGTATACAGACTTGTGTGTTTTAGTAGGATAAAAAGTTCAACGCAATCAACTGAACCTTCTTGAACATCGCGCCAACTTAGCAAAAAAAGACGACAAGAAAAAAAAAAGAATGTATTGATTCCGGCAATTATATTCTATAACTGGAAAAGAATGGTACGACTTCCGCTTCAAGAAAATAAATACTCGATTGGGACGCTAAAACTAGTTCCATCAGGATTAGATGGGGTCATGGGCCGTGCATAATACCCTCGGATCTTCTTCGTGTATCGATATCTTATCAATGCAAGTGAATATTTTCTTAAACATCCTTCCATTCACACTGACATTTGTCCCGGGTTTAGCTGAGCCTAATCAGATTCAACACACCTTCAAAATCTCAGTCATATTCTTGTCATATAATTAACACCTTTGATCTTTAATTAAAAATACACCAGATAATTAAAATTATATTGTTTAAATGAAGTATATTACGGTGGCACCGTATTGGAAGAATTTCGAAGATCCATCTTTGTGGAGCTAATAGAACAAGTTCAACTTAATTGTAGTTCCATAGGCCAATCAGTTTTACTGATCCACACAACTAGGCCTGTAATGGAAGAAGAAGCAGAATAAGAACACAAATGGGGCAAGACGATTTTTGCCTTCGTTAAAGTCATAAGAACAAATAATATGATCTTTTTTTTATTTGAATGCTGTCAGAGCCTCGAAATAAAAATAGGGAAATACGTTTCATAGACTAGGCACAAGTTTTTTTTTAGGAAACTCCGACACAAAAATCTATTTGAACTACTAGGATCAGTTTATTTATTTACGAAGTTCAGAAGCAGAAACGAACTGGATGATGTAGAAATGGAAGATCAATAACAAGAAGAAACAGAAAGTTACAAAATTGGAACAGAGCAGGAAATGGAAGAAAGTGAGAATGAAGAAGAATGAAGAGAGACTGAGAACACCATTAAAGAGAAAATAAGAAAGATAAGAGAAATGACAACTCAGTACGAGAATAATCAGAAGTAGTAAAAGAAAGAGCAAAGGTATACGGCCTCCCCGATTCAGGGAGGTGTAGTATCGTAAGTAAATTAGATAGACAAGTATAAATAGAGAACAACGGGCGAACATGGGTGGGGGGGCTATAGCTAGTAAACCCGGTTGCTATTCAGGACACAGAGAACTGTACTACGACTACTACCGCACAGAGAGATAAGTAAAACATAACAGGATGTATATTAGGATAATTCGGCACATTAACAGTAAACAAAATCTCTGCATATACGGGGAACATGAATTCCGCATGTACGAAAATACGGAACAATTTTAAGCATCTTTAGACGCAATCCGGAGATTTTTGTTGCAGAAAGTGAGAGATAAAAGACTGAAATATTCTTGGAATAGTCAAAGGAAAAAAAGATTTAATTTAGATTTAATTAATCTAAAAGTAAAAAAAAAAAAAAATAAAGTAGCAAAGACCTTTAATAATTAATTTGTGTATTTTGAAATGGTTTCCATTTTTCAAAAAATTATTTTCAACATCCTATTATAATATTGCTTCTCCCTTCCTTCATTAGTTCGCAAGACCGTTATGCCCTGCCAATGCCTCATAAGGTACTATTCCGTTTTGATCGAGTGGAAAGAGGAGAAAAAAATACTTAGTTTCAGGGAGAAAATGGAAGAAAGAAAAAAATGAAGACAGAAGTGTTTAATATTTCCTTACAATACCTCATAAATACTAGACTATTTCGTTTTGATCGTGTGGAAAAACAAAATATATATCAGAGACGATACTTGGATAAAGTGAGAAAATGAAAGCAAGAAGGGAAGATAAAAGTGTTTAATGGCTGTTTCAGTGAAGTGGAAAGAGTAGTCAATTTCAAATCTTTTCATTTGTACCCACTTCTTAAAATAACAACCAGCATTCATATTTATGATTGTGATTGTAATATTTTGTTAAAGTTGTTAAGCTCAAATATTTAACAATGCGATAGGGTGATTTCTACGGGTATTTTATTGTCGTAGAACTCGCTATGAGATTACTCAATCATTAACTTGAGAGTTTAAGAATTAAGAATAAAATTCATCAAATAAATTTAAATAGGAAAACCGTGAAATTTTCCCGGGTCTTTCTAGTTTCCATAAATCATAATAGAAACTTGTTTAAATAAGGCTGGACGGCGTAGGGTTCAAAGGGTCTATTTTGTCCGTGGTTAGATGGCTTAATCTTTTCGGCAAAGTTCACGTAGATCAGCAACAAAATCTCTGCGCTTCCTGCTTGTTCGAAGACAGATGACGACCAGGAATGATAATTGTCAGTGAAAGCTTTTCGGACTTGTCAATGAAAATCTGATGTTTGTCTGTTTACGTAAACTTTGACCTTTTCTTTCACCGAATTAAATTATAGAGCAATCGAAATCATTTCCTCGTACAGTGAAACAGTAGGTATTCCTGATGGAAGAACCTATATTTACTGAAATTAGGCAATAGATATGTGGATCAAATATTTAAAAATATTTTGAAAAATCAGAAAAAAAATGGTCCGACGATGAACACCAATTTAGACATCATTTATATCAAAATTTATTGTCAATAAATGTGTTTTGTTCATTAGTATTATATTTATTACAGATTATCATATTTCTATATTTACACTATATACATTGTTCTGACTATTGTGCTCATCTTTATTGAAATATTCACGGCGTTTCGACCGTTGTACCACCCCCTCGGTCTTCTTCAGGCGATATACGTTTTTATTTCGAATCGAACCCCAAGTGGATAAAAACGTTGGTTGAAGTAATCCAGTGACTTGACTCAAAGAGTTGTGAGTTCAATACCTGGCCACAGCAGTGGTGGACAAAACCTTGGAGAGCTGAGTTACTAAAGGGTGATAACCAAAATTGAGATATCAAGAAAAGGTATGGCACGTGGAACTAGAACAATCTATTCCGGTGGACGAAATAAAAATTTCGGTTCAAAATTCCAAAGTATGTCACCTGAAGAAGGCTGGAGCGCACAACGGTCGACACGTCGTGAATATGACAATAAAACCGAAGAAAACAGATCGATCGATGTAAATAGTTACAATACTTCATCTTAATAAATAGACATTGCCGTGGAAATTCCAATTTTCTAATGAATGATATTTCTTAAGGTAATAATTGAATAAACTCCTTAAGAGTTCTACGACTGCAAAATACACGGGGAAATCCCCTTATTGCATCGATAAATATTTAAGCTTAACAACTGTAATAAAATATAGCAATCACAACCAGAAATATGATTTCATGTGACTGTAAGAGGGTACAAATGAAACGATTCAAAATTTACAACGTTTTCCATTTTACTGAAGCAGACATTAAACACATGAGAGGGTTATCACCTCCTGTAAATTCTTTCTTTCTTTCTTTTCCCATCCTTTTCCTAAAATCAAAAATCGCCTTTGATATCTTTTCTTCTGTCTATATTGGCGGTCAAACAAGAATTGCGCATTGTTTATCTGAGGTAATGTCAGAGCATAACGTACGTGCTAACTTATTTTTATTAATCTTCACCTCCCCACATATGAGACCGAAGAGCCACTCAAGGTCGAGAGTAAGCTTATGGTGTTGTTTGAGCACAAAAGAAGGCATTAGTTGTGTTGTGGTAGGATCCACCTAATTTGCATAGTGGAGTACCGACCATATAAATATGGTTGGTACCGGGAAGAGAGGGAGGAATCAAGAGATTCAACCAGAGACTCTGCCAGACTGCGACTCAGTCAACACATTCTCCAGGAACGGTCTTACCAGGAATATACAAAAGACTATATGTAAATATTGTGTACACTTTCTTGTTTCAAGTACATTTTGCGTTGCATTATTATTCCATGCATTAGCCAAGTTTCAACAAGTTGCAATTCATGAGGTTATCTAGAAAAGATAACGATGAATACCAGACTTGAAGTGTTTAAGATTGTAGTGATCAGGATAAAAAAAATTCTCCTGCTGAAAGTCTGTTTCACAAAGCAATATTTGGGAAGGAATTGCCGAGTGGAACTTCTTATTGGAATTCGAAAGGAATAAGGAAGATTCCTTCCCGTATATGTGTCATAAGATGCCCTAGATGTGAAGATCTGAATTGGTGGATCCATGGAAGGAAAACTTGACATGAGTAGCGAGAGGGTTCAGATATTTTGTCGGTACTGAGAAAAAACTTCGTCGGGTAGAAAATAAGCGTAGGGGCTTTTGAACTCTATCAAGACAGGCAAGTGAAGACTGGGCTCCTGGTGTCAAATATAGTAGCACTATTTGGTCTGATCTAGTAGCTCTTGTATAAGTAGACTATATCAGTCAGATACTTACTGGGGTGCTACAAGATTTGGTTTGGTTTGTTTTGTTTTACGGCATATCAACCTCAATGGGTTATTTAATGCCCACAAGATTTTTATTTCTGGTAATATTTTTTTTTTCAAATGTATTGTTGGTAATTTTTTTCTTCAAAAATCTGTTTCTGGTAATAATTTTTCTTCAAAAATGTATCGCTTGTAATTTTTTTTTTTTCAAAAAAGTATAATGGGTAATAATTTTTCCTTCAAAAACTTATTGCTGGTAATAACTTTTTTTTTTACAAAGTATTTCTGGTATTAAAACCTATTTTTTACACTTTCATGGTGTTTTGACCCCAGTTTGGGGGTTAACTATTTGCCCATGTCTGGGACCCTAACAGGTGCTACAACACCGGATCAGAGTGGACCTGAGAACATCAGCAATTAAGAGGTGGTTCCACTCTCCTCAAAACCTCCTGATCAGAGGCCTTGCTGTTGGACGTAGTTTATCGTCTTATCCAGGAAGCGGATGTAGTTTGTCGTCTTACCCTGGACGCGGATGTAGTTTGTCGTCTTACCCTGGACGGGGAGTGCTAAAAGGAACGAGGGATCAAACAGTAGTATAGTTTGATGCTTGTTTTTTTTAGATTTCATTGGAGTCTACAGGACATTATTTTAATTACTTCTTAAATGAATATACATAAATCAAAATATTATTATTATAAAATTAGATTGATTAAAAAAATATAATGCAGTGTGTACCCCCAAAATTGACATTATTTTATAGTCTAATGTCAGCTGATTCTAGCTTAAATTTTGAGAAAATGTTTAAAAATTAAGTTGTTTAATTTTTTTTCAGAGTCAAGAATACTGCCCACTAGAAATGAAAAGACAATATGCTTGAACCCAAAAAGAGTGTGCAACATGCATTTTCGAGAAAAATGCACCAACTGGAGAGCAGAATCAGGCATGGAACAAAAACTTTAAATAGGAAGACTGTCTGTGCAGGGCAAAAGTATCTGGACTACCACCAGTATCGAAAGATATCGTCAGTCATGTTCGGGAAACATTTGTCCGAAGGGCCAGGAAGTCTGTACGACACTTTGGCTCTGGAGAATGTCACGCATAACATACTACAACGTGTTTGACAGGAACTACCCGCTTAATCTGTGTCATGTTAAAGGTGGCGCGCATATTTGTGAATTCTGTTATAAAACATTATGTCATTTCGGAATATTTAAATTGTGTATGTTAGTCGAAATCTTTTTTGGAATTAAGGTTTGTGGTGGACAAGGTTACTATTGGTCACCACTTAATAAAGGGATGTATAGCTGACCACTCGTATTTGAGGATACCCGTCTCTTAGGGCGTCTAGCCAATCCACGTTGCAGACGCTTACTCAGGCGCATTTGTGTTTATTCAACATCCACAGAGCCCACCTTTTGTTTATACTGCAACTATGCTGAACCGACCTTAGTTAAAGTTTCTAGGAAATAACCCGTTATCTAGCGTGAACAACATTTTAAACAAGGCCAGCACTCCCAAGCCCCCGGCCACGATGACTAGTGTTCCGTCCATCCAATTTCACTCACAAGGTTTGGGTCAACCGGTGCTATGATTTTCAGTCAGTTTCTAAACGTGCCGCGATCGATCCCCTCCAGTCCGATAACATCAGGAAGTCTTCTTCCTGACAAATCGACCATGGTGTGATTCGAACCCGGATCTCATGGTTGGAATGCGAACGTTCTAACTACTCGACCGCAGGATGACATTCAAAAGAAATCAGTGGAACATTTCTAAAGAATGAAGATAGTTTTAATGTATTTTATATAACGAATCGTTGTATCACGCTGAAACACTGGTTATCGTCCGATCACCGAAGTTAAGCAGCGTCGAGCCTGGTCATTACTTAGATGGGTGACCACTTGGGAATACCAGGTGCTTGTCAGCTTGGATTTGCGAGTGCTGTAATGGGCAATGCTTCGGAATGGGAAATATGAGTGCCGAGTTCGAATTCCCGTCGGGATCGTTACATTCAATTATGCAAATAGCATTGGCGGATCATGAATCGAAAAGGTACATGCTCGCTCGAACGCGTCACATCCGCTACGATCAATACGCCTTGGACCAGCGCGGTCGGGGTAATAGTCCTGTCAAGAATGAAGACTGAGACACGAAAGATAAGTTTATCCAAGCTTTATTCGGCAAAATACAATCAGGGTTCACATCACACGTGCTCCTGGTATTCTCGAATATGGCTGACTGTCGTAATCCGGAGAACGGGCCGTAAACGAATACGGTATCGTAAAGAGGTGTCGCAGCCCATCTCTTATTTACGACAGTCCCATTCCTTCAATTTGGCGAAGGTTTTGTTCAACAACTGACCTTCACTGAGTGAAGGATATAACGAATGACAGGATTCACAATAATGAGAAAAAAGTATACTTGTATGTACGCAGATAGCTAAATAAAAAGAAAAAATATGGCATTAGCTTTAGTGTGTGTGTATATGTGTGTGTGTGTATAAAATTTCACATACAACTCGAGTGTTTGTTAAATGCGTCACGTAGCTAGGTGATTAAGTCTCCCAGTAAAGAACACTGGATAAGCCTTGTACCTACCACATTCTAGAAAGAAAGAAGGCACAGAGAGCCTATGTCTTTTCTTTTATAGTACGGGGCGGTACCACCCATCGGATGTCTTGCCAGAGAAGATGGTGGTAATCCACGCAAAATATCATATTATCAAGTCTTTAGCATATTCGAAATTTGTTTGTATCGAAACTTCAAAAGGAGACCCCCTTTTAAAGGACCCTACCGTTTGTTATTATTTAAGACCATTATATATTTTACATGTTGCCATTAGATATCTACAATAGACTAACTCCTCCGGCTTATTTTCTAGCATTGACTCCATTTTGATGTGTTTACTTCGGTAGAACAGCCAATGTTGTATGAAGTCAAAAGCAATGTGTCAGTAAAAATTAGCCCCAAAACCCGAAGAATGTAAATAGTTTAAATATCTGCAAAATATTTAACAGTCGAATAGAAATTCGAAATGGAATAGCGAATTGATGCCGTATAAAGCTGTTCTTTTATTGTTCTTGCATCTCACTAACTTTTTTACCATTTTTCTTTCACTCTCAGCCTTAGTGATTTTATGACCTTACCTAGGGCGAAATGATTAATATTGCTTGCTAGATGAAAATATTGAGAGTTCTATGATATAATTGTAAAGTTTACCATTCGAAAGATGAGCTTTAGAAAATCTCATTTTTTATTTTTTATTTTTGTTTGTTTAAAATTCAAAGACTCTCTTGTCTCGTATGCAGAATAATTAAATGGTAAAAAAGAAAATTATACCTCTCTTACTTTTGGTCTCGAAATGCTATACGCATGGTGTAGGGTTGGAGTTCTCTGGGAAAGCAGGATATTGCTTTTATGTAGGTATGTAAGTGCTCTTCGTAGAGTTGGAAATTGGGGCTACATGGACAGGCGGCCCTAATTTTACGTACAATCAGTTTACCGGACAGGTTCTCGTTCAACTCGACTCCAATAATATAAATGAACGGAACTTCCATTGAGAAAAAATGTTTCCCATATTTTTTTGAGGAATTATTATTATTATTATTATTATTATTATTATTATTATTATTATTATCAGTAACAAATTTTTACCTATGATAAAGGGAAAAGCAAAGTTCTCAAACAACAAAAAAGTGAAGCAATGTAATTGGGGAATCAACATAGAAAAAATAAAGGAATATTCAACGCACACAGTTACACACTGCAAAAAACAAACATATAAGAATATATACCCGTGTGCGTGCCTGTGCGTGTGTTTATCTGTGTTACAAAGACATTGAAGTAAAGTAGTCCGCCATTTTGTTCGTTGTGAATTCCGTTCTTTTATTGCTTATCGACATTTTGTTTTTTGGTTGCTTTTTTTTTTTTTTTGTCTTTAGTTTTGGGGGTTGCCTACATGCAGGATGGCCTTTATTGGCAAGGAGGAAAATAAAAAGGAAGGGAAAGGCTTCTCCGAAGAAAAATTGATTCAAACGCAAACATTGATTCTTGGTAGGCTGTACGCCGGCTCCTCGAGATTTGACGCCGGGCCAGGGCAAAATCGGCTTCCTTAGTTTTGCGCGCCTGGTGGTCGGTTGCGTAGATTCAGAACACACACGCGCGCACACCCACTCACACACACACACCCACTCACACAAACACACACTCTCTCTCTTTATATATATATATATATATATATATATATATAGTTTGTGTGTATTTGATATTCAGTGTAGATGGCTCGTATTTCTTGAATTAAGGAAAGTGGGCAAAAAAAGAGGAACTTAGATGTCATTTTTAATAGGCGGAACGATTTTCTACCATTTTCTTCTATTTCTTTATACTTCTTATACTTATATATAGTGATATTTTGTGTTTACATATATATATATATATGTAGCTTTTTTATTTTCCGCGAACAACCGTTTTGTTTTATTTGTCATTTAGAAACACCTGTCAGGGTATCTTGGTTTAGTGAAATCTATCAACCTATCGACGTTTTTTTTTATTCGTGTTGTTATGCTTTCGCATTTCCTTCTCTTCCCTGGTTATTGCCTGGAGCCCAATTTTGTGCAATTCTGCAAAATATCTAAAGCAGGAACCTTCTTTATAAGACTACCGGCCTCTCAACCTCTTAAAAGAGAGTTCGTTCCTTGCTATCTGCTTCGTTATTATTATGTTTGCTGCCTTTGGTTTAGTATAAGATTTTTTTTTTTTTTTTAAATTTCCCGTGAGCTTCCTAACCCTTTAGATTTCTCTATTTTTACTTCTTTCGATATCATCTTTTCATGCCTTTTACCCTGACATATTCGAAATGATTTCTTAAATCTGGTTCTTATATTCATAACCTTTACACACGCCGGTCGTCTTCAGCTTCCTGCCGTATTCATAACTTCGATCCGAACCCTGACAGTGAAATGGGAGCAATATAGTAATGTTAATAGTAATATTAGCCGGTTCATTATAGGAAAGCATTTGGTATATATTGACTGAGCAGCCGATGCCACTCTAGTTGAACTACGATCGGTTGAACTCTTTGCCTTCGGGCGGGGAGGAACCCGAACGAGGCTACGCCGAAGGGCGGAGTCTCTTTCGGGGAGGTAAACCGACCCTGAACCCGTTTATACAGGTTCAAAGGGCATATTTTTTGGCCGAGCACACGGGCTCGGAGATCCCACGTTAAACCGGCCTTGTGCCACATGATGCCCTCGTGGGGTGGGGGGGCTAAATGCCGTTAAAATTTTCCTCATTCCCTGGCCATCGGGCTGGGATCAAAGTGTAGTATCTGCCTCCGGTTTGTTAAACTACATTTTATCTCCCAAATGTGTGCCTGTCTTCGGGCAGAACACGACAAATAAATAAGGAATGCCTCGTTTCGGGGATTCCAACTATGCGGCAACACGTCACTCATTACGCCAAATACGGACGGTCAGTGGAATATTGACGTCAGCGTAATGTTGATGGCCGGGGCTGGGCTATATTTGACCTGATCCCATGTGTTCGTACATGCCCCCACCTCTACAAATTAAACCGGTCTTATGCCATATATCGGTACGTTGGATCATCTTGTTCTCCTCATCTGTAATGATAACTTTAGTCGTTTCCTTATAAGAAAACATTCGGAATTAGGTGACCGATCAGCTAGTGTTACTTGAGTTTCGATTTTATTAACTCCTAGTCATCAAGCTGGGATCAAATTGTAATATCTGTTCTTATCTCTAATGGTAATAGTAATATTAACTACTTCTTTGTAAGGAAATATTAGGCATTGATAGTCCAAGCAGCTACATCTGCTATCGGTTGATTTATAAAATCTTTCTATTAAAACAAATTTTCAGGAAAATACGTTTTTTATCTGCACTGTTATCATTGTTTTCAGTATTTGTTGGAGTTTCCTTCCTAACCTTTTGTTTAAAGCAGTGTGAATATCAAAGTCTCGATTGTGTCATTATTTTCTCTTCGGGTTACATGTGCTGTTCATTTTAGTTGTCCTTGCTTTTGAATGTCCTGAAGTGATAAAGTTTCTGTCATTTGGTATCTTTGGCTCGAGAGAAAGGTTGGTTCTTGTTATGATATACAGCGGTGGGGCGGGGTGCAAGCGTGACTCGCGAGATATATACGGCTCTTGGCCCTTTAATATGCAGCTCGTGAAAACATGTTGGTTGGGCTTGTTTTTCTCATCAAAGTTAATATAAAAAGGTAACTATGAAACAATTCAAAGCTTTATAATTATTTAGTGGGTATGAATGGAGATTCAATTGGATGAAAACGTACGTTTAATGCTCATTATTATTTTTTTTAAATTTAAGAATGTAAATCCTAATTTTAATGCTATATTTAAGTGAGGCATGGTGCGAGGGAGAGGGATTCAAGAAATTTCCTGCCAGCAAGGATTACAGAGGAATACCAGAAGACTGAGGTCATAGGTAAGGGGATTAAGGGGAGTGCACATGTACATATATAATTTTATGTTAATGAAATGCAAATTCGCGCATTTTTATTAGAAGTGCCCTAAGTTGAATACACCCAATATAGTTAATAATACAATCATAAAGATTATGTGCGATGGATAAATTGTCGTCTAATTTATGCAAAAAAAAAAAAAAAAAAAATCAAAATAACACTGACATCGCATTTTAACGGATATATTTATCAAATTTACACAAAAGCATCTTGAAGTAAATTTATTCAATAACATCATCATTGGCTTCAACCACGACCTCCAGATGATTTCGGAATCTACTACAACTCTTCTGGACGGTATGCTTGTCTAAGTTGGTGAATGCTTACATAATCCATACCTTCAGTTCATCTTAAGTGTTACAAGGAGTTTTGTTGGTCTCTCGTTCAAATAAACCACACAGATAATAATCAAGGGGGTTGCAGTCTGAAGAGTTACGTCGCCAGATGTAAGGAAGGATGTGGTCACAGTTATTGCCTGACAGCCATGACTGGGTTCTCCTTCTTGTATGGCATGGTGCAGAGTCCTGTTTCGGGACATAGGTTCTTTTAGCAGCCGCCATCTTGAACCAGCGGAGCAGTACCTCCACAAGAAACTTGATGTAGGCCTCTGTGTTGACAGAGGCCCGCACGAACAAATTCGGGAGTTCTTTTCTTAATTATCAGAGTGGATTTCCAGGGCTACCGTACCTTCGTGATCACCATTAGACTCATCCAACCCATTTGGTGCTATCTTCAGATTGATACCAAAATAGTCTGAAATATTCGTGGTGGAGCTTCGGTGCACTTCAAGTAGTACAGCATGTTTTTTTTTTCAGAATTTTTGGCGGGGTGAATTGCGCCATGGTGCTCATTTTCTCACAGACGGTGCCCAACTGACTATTGGGCAGTCGACAAAATCGAAAACAAACAACGCGCATGCGCGAAATTAAAAATATAAAATGGTGACAATTTACCCATCGCACAGTATATATATTTGTATTTTGTGATTACTGAATAGTTTTAAAAACTGCATAGGTGAATAAATATTATTTCATACATGCATTTCTTAATTTTATAACAAAATTTATATAAAAAAAAACGTATGTGTAAATTTTGTTCTTGTCTTAAGGCTCTCAAACACCTTAACTTTATGTGTGTATCTTACCTTAAGCAAGTTTGGCTACCCCTGATCTACAGTTTTCACACTCTCGAAATAATTTCTAATCAGTGATCTTAAGAAGCGCTCCTCAATAGGCGACAATTTAGATATTTTCCACGAGTTTGACATCATGCTTGGCTAGTTGATTGGTTATTTGATTGAGTTTCTTTAGCGGTATATCAAATTGGAATCCCCGAAACCAGATATTTAATGTTGAAATCGAAATAGTGTGAACACAATTATTACTGTTAAAATTGTTGGTGATTTTTCTATAAAATGTATGGTTGGTGATTTGCTTTAAAAAGGTATTGTTGTTAATTTTGTTACAAATTCATGACGGTCGTCTTCGAGTATAGAATCCAGAGGTTGGCAGTGAATATTTCGGAGACAGTAGGAAAGCGTAGTTCAGGTTCGCAGTGGATATCGTAGCAGAGCGTAATTCTTCCTTCTGGCATCTTTGCCTGAAAATTTGGCACTGGTCATTCGGTAGAGTAAACAAAAATGGCCGCCTTTATACACGACGGATACAATGTTCTGCGGCTTCTGATTGGTTAACCTTCTATTGGTAGACTATAAAGGAAGTTAAGTCATTTGGATTGGCTCCCTAGTTAAATATATACACAAAAAACTGTAACAAATTTTACTCTAAATATATATTGTTGGTAATTTATTTATATAAAAACGTATTGCTGGCATCTTCATCATAAAAATATGTTTTTATACTTTCTTTTGTGACGTACGGTGGCCATTAATAATGAAGTAGAACTCAACACTTCAATGTCAAAATAAAACAGTATTTAATTATAACTGAAAATAAATTAATTAACAAGAACAAAGAAGTAAAAGTCAACCAAAGATAATTAACCATTTCAGTGAATACCTTGTTAGTAGCGCGGCTCGACTTAACCTCCTGTAAATCCTAAATCAAAACCGAAATCATCGGCACACAATAATTCACACTAATTCGACTGGATAGTTCCACTTAATAGTCACTCAATAATCACTGCAGTCAGTAGCCTGACACCGCTATTTATACACCTGGCGGAAAACATGTATTCATAAGAGTTTCACGCTTGAACCTCGGTGTCGGCAGTTACTCATTTTCTTCCTATATGACATGTCCATGGTGATTTGTTTGGGTGTTCACTATTTGCACATAGCTGGGACCCGAACAGGTGCTACCACACCGTGGACCTGAGGAGAAGACAAATTAAGAGGCATGCTTGGAATCCACGTGAAAGTATCGATATGACAAGGCTATTTAAGACAATGACTTGATTTTTAGGTTAATTTTCATTTTAGTTTTGTAGCAACTTGCGTTTTGTTAGGTCAACGAACACTCGTTGCCACTTTTGCGATGTCGACGAGTACTCATTGTCACTTTCGTAATGTTCGTTGTAATAGAGACATTGTAATCAAAGATACAACTATAGTAACGACGTTGAACAATACTGGTGTCAGATGATTTCGAATGGCACTCGCCCTAATAGTACTTGCTCGATAATACTCGTTCGACAAGTAAGCACCGTATAGTGATCTGAATAGATAAATAATATAGTAAATAGAGTAGAGAATAGCGGTCAGTATAGTATAGAGGATAGACTAGAAATGCAAATCCGTATAGTATAGAGGATAGAGTAGATATAGAGATCCGAATAGTAATAGAGGATAGGTTAGAAATGCGAACATTTAGACGTCACGCGACTTCCTACTTATGCGTTTCTCCGTTGGTCACGTGATCCACTTAATTCATTAATGGGATCGCCTGTGTTTGCTCTGTGACGTCGTCCCCTGGTCGCAGCGCCAACTGTGACGTTCTATTCTGGTCTACCACAGCACCAACTGTGACGTCCCTAAACAGCACCAATTGTGACGTCCTCGCCGCGGCGCCAGCTGTTCGCTACTCGCTGCTCCGTTCGGGTGTCGCTGCTCCAAACGTGACGTCCGCCTGTCGCGTCAGTCGTGTTGTCTCGTCCTGTGACGACCAACTGGCTTGGTATCGGTCGCGGCACCCAAATGTGACGTTCTAACCTTTTGGTGATTCGGGTGGGAATCTGGTTAGATTTGATATCAGCCTCGTCGTTCCCAACTCGCTTCCAACGCCTGGTTACCAAAGGTAACTGCATTGATCCCCAGTCTGCCGACCCACGTTGTGAATTGATCTTGAGGCAGACGAGATCAAACAGTGGTTGGGGCCGTAATGCAAACCGAGTTCAACGGGGTGATACCACACAAATATGCATAAAAGAAAATAAAATGAAAACTCAAAAAGTTCAAAGTATCAAAGAAAAAGGTAACAAACTTTATGTCTAGTTGTTCGATACATAGGACTGCATCTATCTCCCGACCCGTTCTATGGATTGTGACACGTCGTTTTCCGTTAGGCTAGTTTTAACTCTTCAAGTTGTTTGCTCTCTAAGAAATTGGTTTTTCGGTGTGTCTTCGGACGAAAGTCGAAAAAAAACTTATTTCGGTGGTTTGGATCTAAGTCGCTCTTCAAAATAATTGTTCTTTGGTTGAAGAGGAGTCCGGAATTTGCGTGAATCTTGGTCAGCTATCTGCGAGGCGGCTTCAACTGGAGACTGACTCTTCGCTGCAACTCCAACTCAAACTGAAATTGGAACTGGAACTCACTGGAACTGATTTCTGCTCGTTGTGGCTTCGCTTATATGGACGCCGACCAAAACCGGGGTGGGTCTGTCGGCGTCGGGGTTTCCTCGATAATTCTAAATACATATCCACCTCTCTGGTTAGGAATTTCCACTTTTTTTCCATTTTTGGGAACCTTTCCTCACTTCCATCTTCTCACCATACTTCAGAGGAACTGCCCTCCCCACTTCTTCGTAGCAGCTTCTCATACCTACACTCTGGATGGGCGGCGACAGCCTCCTTCGTGTGTCACGTGATCACCACTTGACCAATGATGTCTTAGTCGGGCGTGGACGAATCCGCGGCTTTGTTTCAGGAAAAAAAATATCTTGATTAACTAAAAAAAATTAACCCTTCTTTTCCTTTTCTTCCTCTTAATCGCCGTTATCATTTCTCTAGCCGCAAACGGGACAATATGAACAATGGCGGTCATAACTCTTGTTCTACACGTGGTTTTCGTCAGGTATTTTATCGCTAATTATCCGAATGGATGGTCTTCTTAACACGGCCAACGTCGCCCCGAAAAGACATTTCTAAATTCCCATTCATTTCCCTTCGGTACATATTTCTGATAACATAATTTTATTATCGCAGGCCAAGGATGTTCCGTCAAAGGAAATCGGTCAGCGGACACTCGTGGGTGGCTTTTAATTTTTCATATCTGTCCAAAGTCCTTTTAGTTGCCTGTTTTTCGTCACTTATCGAAATAACATTTTCATTTGAATTTTTCTTTGGCCAGTCGGTCTGTAGTTGATAATAAGATGCCTTCCCGTACCAATAGTTTGTTTTCATATCCTTAGATAACACAGCCGTCGCCAAAACATATCTGATTCTTTCTTTCTTTCCCTTTCTTTTTACTCAGAATTTCCCTGTCATTGGAAAATGACACCCTTTCTCCATTTGTTACTTATCAAAATATCCCTTTATCCATTGTCTCTTCGCCGTGTGTGTGTTCTGCTTATCATCCACGATTCGGTCCTTAGCCTCTCCTTTTCTTCTTTTATTTCTTTTCTTTTTCTGCCTCGTTAAATGTGTGACGTCGTCCCCCGTGTCGTTCGATCCCGTTCGCGGCGCCAATTGTGACGTCACGTGCTCCCCAGGCTCTGATACCCTGGTCAAGGACAGCACCAGTTGTGACGTCTTTTGTCGCGGCGTCAGCTGTTCGCTCCTCGCTGCTCCAAACGTGACGTTCTAACCCTTTGGTTAGATTGATACCAGCCTCGTCGTTCTCAACCCGCTTCCAACGCCTGGTTACCAGGGTAACTGCACTGATCTCCGGTCTGCCTACCCACGTTGCGACTTGATCTTAGACAGACGAGATCAAACAGGGGTTGGGGCCGTAATGCAAGTTGAGTCTAACGGGGGTTATAACACACAATTATGTATAAAAAAAAAAGAAATAAAATAAAAACTCACAAGGTCCAACGTATCAAGAAAAAGGTAACAAACTTTTATATCTATTTGCTCGGTACATAGGACTATGTCTACTTCCCGACCCGTTCTGTGGATTGTGGCACGACGCTTTTACTAGGCAACTTTAAGGCTTCCAGTTGTCTGCTCTCTAAGAAATTTGTGTTTCGGCGTGTCCTTGGACGAAAGTCGAAAAAAACTTATTTCTGTGGTCTGATTCTAAGTCGCTCCTCAAACTACTTGTTCTTGGTTGAAGAAGAGTCCAGAAGTGTGCGTGAATCTTGGTCAGCTATCTTGACGCGGTTTCAACACTGGGCGCTCATCTCTGCTTGTCGTTCACGGCTCAAACTCAAACTCAAACTCTTTCGCCGTCCGTGGCTGAAACTCTCTCGCCGTCCGCGGCGCAAACTCTCTTCGGCTTCTGAATTACTGGTCACTCATCTCTGCTTGTCGTTGCGCGAATTAACTTCTTCTCTTCGGCTTCGATTGGACGAACTTCTTCACTTCGGCTTGGGTAGGACGAACTTCTTCACTTAGGCCAAACGAACTGGCCTCTCTTGCCCGCAAAGGGGCGAATGAACCGGGCCCGCCGTCCGCGGCGCAAACTGATTTCTGTCGGTTGGGGTCCCGCTTTTATTGACGCAGTCAAATACTGGGGTGGGTCTGTCAGCGCCAGGGTTTTCTCTTTTGATAATTCTAAATACGTATCCACCCTTCTTATTTCTGGTTAGGGATTTTCCATTTTCGGTAACTCACTTTCACTCCCACTTCCTTATTGTGTCTCTGAGGGCGTATACCCGCTTCCCCGCTTCTTCGTATGTCATGTGACCGCTTTCGGCCAATGAGGTCCTGGTCGGGCATCTTTCTCCTCCTTCGTGTGTCATGTGATCTTATTTAGCCAATGACGTCTTTAGTCGGGTGTGGACAATCCGTGGCTTTGTTCTGGGGGAAGAAACACCTTGCTTAAAAAAAAAAAAAAATTTAAATTGCCCTTATCATGAGCGACTGCGATGACACCTTCGGCTTTTTAACACGTGGTATTTGTCAAGCAGTTTATCGCTAATTGGATATGATCTAAGAAAGAAGTTTCTCAGACCTTTTGGCGTTTTGGAACGAAATAAAAATATTTCACTTTTTCCCGGCCAAAGGCCTGATAATAAAAATTTTCATTATCTCAAAAAAAAAACATTTTCAGCGAACATCATCTTGTGTGGCTTTTTCCAATTCTGGGAATTGTCTGTGTTTTCGTATTAATGGTTTGTCTTCATATCCTTAGATACACTTCCCCACCCACTTAGACCTCTACTGTCATCACGCTTTCCACTTGATATTTTTCAAATATATTTTTCATTGTCCCTAAACTTTGTTTCTTGAACCAATTGATAATAACTTCTATTTTCCGTGGACACGGAAAGGTGCTTGTCCTGATATTTTTTCGACAACTGGTATCTGTCAGCCGTGCCCGTGTGTGCTCGCTTATGACCTGGTTTCGTATTATGTTTTCTTTCTTTATTCTTCGTTTTCTCTTTCCTTCTTCCAGATCGCTTGAACGCAAAGAAAGAACCACCCCCAAAACCCGAAATATTTTTCAGCCCTAAATAATTATCAAATGGTTGACAAACCGTAAAAAACAAATCATATATTTATGAATATTTCTTTTCAGCTCGCTAGGTATGCATGGTGTCACAACTTGGTGCCACAGCTCACTGGCGATCTATGTTTGAACTCAAGTGTCGGCAGCGGCAGTTTATTCCTATATAACATTGCGATACTAGGAGATAGATGATTCCTTGTTTCCTATAATAATTTGTTATAAGTAATGCACACGAAATGGTATTTGAATTGTTTAGTATTTACTAATTCCATATCGTCAATTTTTATGATGGCTACTTTGAATAAAAACTCTGTTGAATATTCTTAAAACTTTAACAAAGTAATAGGCTAAAACTTTGTTTCTCTAACAGCCAAGATGAGAATGACAGTTCGGATGAATCAGTTCCGGGTAATGATAATTTCCATCTCAAAAATTCAGATGGAAGTCATATTTCTTTTTTATTTCTGCTTCCTGTCCACTAGAGACACAATGAAGATTAGAGTGCCATCACGACTTGACAACTTTTCTATAGCTGCAAGGTGGATACCAAAAAAAAGTGTGAAAAATATCTTTGTTGACAGTGATAACGCCATCTCTTGTCACCACGTTGTCAATCGAAACTAACACAATATAAATATTACGTACATCACTGTGTATATTACTTGTCAGTTGGCTTGGCCATAAATTCAAACCCGAAAATAATATTTTACGTTGGTTTATAACATCGAAACAAATTATGACCGAAGCTTCAGAAGAGACAAAGCAAAATCCATCATTACACAAACTTAATCTTAATATTCTATTTCCAGCAGTTTTCCTATATGACAATGAATGATGAGAATACCATGGACAGAGCATATGAGAAAAAATATTTAGAAACGAAGAAAATAGAGTTAAAATGCTATGTAAATCCATCTGTATGACAGGGCATCTTCACAGACGAATAAGAGAACTGAAGCAACAGAAATGCAGTTCTATAGAAGAATGCTGAGATTACCATAGATGGAGAGTTTGAGCAACTCGGATGTTTTAAAGAAAATGGAAAACAAAAAGGAAAGAGTTGAAAATTCTTGATTATATAACGAGGAAAGGAGCCTTGGAGAAAATGACACTCACAGGGCATGCTGAAGGCAAAACGAGCAGAGAGAAAAAAAAACGAGTAACCAACTTAACAAACTTGTAAAAAATGGATGGCAGATGTGAGAGCAAGAGGGATATTAAGGAGACAAGCATCATTTACAAGTGCTAATGATAGGAAGTTGTGCAGGGCCATGAACGGCTAGATCCCGAAAAGACATGACATTTTAAAGAATGCACCATCAGAGAGACGCATAAGCTGTCGATAAAGAACCGCCGAAAGTTGTTCATAAGCAAAGTGCAGAGGAAACAAGTAAAAGTAAGAAAATAATGAAGAAACAGCGATGAAATATCAATTTTCCTATCTTGTGTTGAACGCTGAACAATCTCCTCGTAGAGGAAGGAACAACTTGAGAAAACAGACATGTGGCTCTACAGAAGGATGCTGAGAATGTCACGGACGGTAAGGAAGAAGGGAATAAAAAGGACGCTTATACTTAGAAATGATGTGTGATGCGGTGTAATGGATATCGACTCGGAATTAGAAATCGGAGAGCCCAGTTTGAATTCCAGTCGGGTTCGTTACATTCACGTATGCTCAAATGTCTTTTTGAAAGGTATGAATCCATCTCTTCTGTTTAATAGCAGGACAGATTGGGTTCTATAACTTTGGTTGGCGGACATTCCACCAGAGATACAAATGGTAACCTACTCCTGGAAAATCTGCCTAGTCAGTCATTACTAGAAATTATCGCGCAGAGCACTTAACTGGGTGATACTTAGAAATAGAAACATTTAAAATCTCTGGATCATATAACGAGGAAAGATGACTTGGAGAATTTGAAACTTACAAGAAATA
>CAHIKZ030000529.1:735000-805000 GCA_903632075.3 Acanthosepion pharaonis | reverse complement strand
TTAATTTCGATTTTTAGCAGGGAAAAGAATGTTAATCATTTTTTTTTTGTTTTGTGCTTTCAATTTTTATGTGAAACAACAAGAATGATCGTCTACTTTTCCAAAGCTGGAAAAAAACTACAGCAATTGTGGTCACTGCATTGAGAGAAATCCACACAAGATGTGAAAATTACCTAGAAATATGATTTTTCAAAAATAATGTACTTTAGAGTTACTAGAATTTAAATCCAAACACCTGCTTGCTCCTTTTGATATTATTCCCAGAGCCCCGATAACAACAGGTAACGTGGTTGTCTTGAGATGACATAGTCTACTAATTTCTACCTCGATTAGTGTTGTTGTTATTATTATCATTGCTATTATTATTAGTAGTAGTATTAGTATTATTATATTATTATTATTATTATTATTAATAATAATAATAATATCGTACTTACATCAAATATTCCTTGTGAATATCGCTGGAAATAAAATGACTGTAAATCAGCCAAATAAATATGACCTAAACAGGGCCGCTACAAGTGTCTCGTGTCCCCAATTTATGATGCTCCTCGAATCTGATAAACCCGAATCTATTATACGGCTCCCATTTTAGTACATCTCCATTTTCATATGGTAGTATTTGCGGTAATCCATTAAAAATTGTAAAATAACTTCAATAGATATAAGTAGTATCACTAAATTATAAATTCTGTGCAAATTATGATCACACGAGCTTCAAATTCACATTTCTATATTTGCATTTATTAACCAATCAGAAACGTTATCTCAAACGCTACTCAAGTTTAAAAAAACACACGACCATTCTTGTCGTTTGATATAAAAATTTGAAAGCACGCGACAGGAAATGATTAACATTCTTCTCCCTACTAAAAATCGAAATTAAAAATTGGGAAATATATTTATTAACCAAAAAATTTCTAAGTTTAAAAACTCTAATATTTAACTTCTTGTGACCAGATTTGTTTTTATAAAAAGCGTAACGTAAATTAATATTCATTAATATTCACTATAAATCTACCAGGGTATGTAAATAATTGGGAATTCTCAGATTTTTTACATATTTAAATTTACTTAGTTCCTTCTTGCAATGTATTTATCGTTTTTAAATTATTTTTCATAAACCAGTTCGCAAGGAATACAATGTTATTTTATATAAATAAAGCGTAGTTGTAGCATCAGTTCAAATATTGTATGCTGACAGTTTGCTTTACAGCTAACTTACGTTCACTACACATACATAAATTAATGTATATCGTGAACTTCGCGTGACGAATTCATACTGATCTTCCACCTTATACTAACACAAGTTATTTTGTTCGTGTTGTAAAAATAAAAAACAAAACATTTTTCGTTGAACTTTGTTTGCGAGGTACTTAACTGGTTTCTTTCACCTTAAAATAAAGCAAAGATTATTTTTATACTCAATAATAAAATTATCAAAATTTGTAGAGTTATGTTTGAAGATTATTTCTTCATTTTTAACAGACTTTTTCCTCTACATATTCATATAAAATACAAATTTTATTGTAATTTAATTATCTACAACAATGGATAATATGCAATGTAGGTGAACAATTCAACTACAAAAATTGAAAAGAAATACAATATATCTAAATACAAACTAGAGACATGTCATAATAGATCATTCTATCTTAAATAAATCAACAAAGTTTGGCTGCAGTTTTTAACAACTTGAGAATTTTGTTGTTAAAAATGTCGAATAACTTTAACACATTCAACGTTATGGATAAAAAATAGTGAACTTTATACAGTGTTTTGTCAAGACATACTATGATATAAATAGGACATACTATGATATAAATAGGACATACTATGATATAAGACATACTATGATATAAATAAGACATACTATGATATAAGACATACTATGATATAAATAAGACATACTATGATGTAGATAAGACATACTATTATGTAAATGAGACATACTATGATATAAATAAAACATACTATGATATAAGACATACTATGATATGAGACATACTATGATATAAATAAGACATACTATGATGTAAATAAGACATACTATGATATAAATAAAACATACTATGATATAAGACATACTATGATATAAGACATACTATGATATAAATAAGACATACCATGATATAAATAAGACATACTATGATATAAGACATATTATGATATAAATAAGACATACTATGATATAAATAAGACATACTATGATATAAGACATACTATGATATAAGACAAACTATGATATAAATAAGACATACTATGATATAAATAAGACATAATATGATATAAGACATAATATGATATAAGACATACTATGATATAAATAAGACATACTATGATCTAAGACATATGATATAAATAAGACATACTATGATATAAATAAGACATACTATGATATAAAACATACTATGATATAAAAAAGACATACTATGATATAAAACATACTATGATATAAATAAGACATACTATGATATAAATAAGACAGACTATGATATTAGACATACAATGATATAAATAAGACATACTATGATGTAAATAAGACATACTATGATATAAATAAGACATAATATGATATAAGACATAATATGATATAAGACATACTATGATATAAATAAGACATACTATGATCTAAGACATATGATATAAATAAGACATACTATGATATAAATAAGACATACTATGATATAAAACATACTATGATATAAAAAAGACATACTATGATATAAAACATACTATGATATAAATAAGACATACTATGATATAAATAAGACAGACTATGATATTAGACATACAATGATATAAATAAGACATACTATGATGTAAATAAGACATACTATGATGTAAATAAGACATACTATGATATATATAAGACATACTATGATATAAGACATAATATGATATAAGACATACTATTATATAAATAAGACATACTATGATATAAATAAGACATACTATCATATAAATAAGACATACTATGATATAAATAAGACATTCTATGATATAAATAAGACATACCATGATATAAATATTATATAAGACATACTATGAGCAAAACAAATTCACGAAGTTGGACAAAAAAAAAATGATCACAAAATGACGTTAAAATCCGCGAAAATTGTTCGCCCTTTCATAATCAGTTGTGCTTAGGTTATTTTCTAACGTATATAGATGTAGGTAGAATAAAGCAAATGTTGATAAGATGTCAAGGGTCACAAAGTACTGCACGAGGCCAGCAATCAGAGCCCCGCCCAACTCCGTTTAGAGAGTTCAATACGCACTGATCCTGAGACTAGATTTACTTCTTGAACGAAATTCTGTTCATTTTTCTAACGTTCTCTGTTTTTTACTTTTCTCATCGCGGACAGCCGGGGCGGCTAGATCAGCAAACGTACTGAATCATTTCTCTTTATTTAGAATTGCTGGAACCAGTGGCCTTACTTGCATGAAGTAGTCCACCGTAATATCAAAATCATAAATTGTTTACAATTTTCTCACGCAAGACGGTGTAAATCTTGTAAGAGGTCAAAGAATGGTTATTTTGTTATCCCCGCTCCAAAAGTTTTGCAATTTTTTTTTCGCCCTTTCTTTCGCTTTTGTAAAAGTAATGATAATAAAAAACAAAAAACTTTTCTCACTGACACACATATTTCTATTCCGATATTTCTTTTACGAGTTCAGTTTTTCTTGATTTGATTAAATGGAAGACTTTTTTCTATTTTTTTCTAACGCACTTTCTTCTTATTTATATGTGGTTGAAATGCAGTCCGTTTCATCTTTTTTTTTCCTTTCAGATGATTTATTTAGGAAACACCGTAAACACTCTGCAGGATAATAGAGCCATAGACTCTCCACTGCAACTGTTTCTGTTCTGGCCTTCGTATCAAGTTGTATTTCACTGGAGCGATTTGTTAACACCACACGCAAACGATTTGGGATTCACAGGATTCCGTCTTTTACTAAGATGCCTTTATACCTTGATAAGGGGTTTTGTTCGAAAGCGAACATAACTGCCTCGAGTTGAATTTGAACTCGTCATGCCAATTCCATTTGGCACAGCGATACAAGCTGCGCTATATTTAAGAGTGTATCAAATATTCATGGTCCTCCGACTAACGAAAAAGCGAGAGGCGCCCTGTGTCTTTCATAGCAATTCTTATTAAATCCTTTCTTAAGCATAAGAACTTATATATATATATATATATATATATATATATATATATGTGAAAATATATAGAAAATAGGAAGGAACTGGTTAGGTAAATAATCCAAAGTCCCTTAGTATTTTAGTTATTATTTTTTAAAAATAGTGCTCGATACAAAAGTAGAGCATAAATATAATTATTTATTTAAAATATGATTCCAAATCGCGACATAAGAAGTCCCATGTTTTCAAAACAAGAAAAAAAACATCAATATAATTATTTAAATTATTTAAAATTAAATTGAGTTAAAATAAGCTCTGTTCCATCTTCAAGCTTAAATTTTTTGGAACCCAAAAATTCCAAAAAAACATTCGGCAGATTTGGAATCATATTTTTAAATAAATAATTATATATATATATATATATATATATATATATATATATATATATATATATATATATGTGTGTGTGTGTGTGTGTATATATATATATATTCACATGTTTCATTAAATAATATAGGCAAATGCTGTCTATTTATTTTATGTAGATTCTTTTCATAACGTCTGATAAGTTTAATAACATTATCATTTAACGAAGAAAGAAAACCAATGGCTTCTAGAAGCTTCTAGAAGCCATTGGTTTATACCAATGGCTTCCCATACTTCATACTTCTCGAATTCACTCTCGCGCGGTCATGTGTGACGTCATGAGATGCGGTGCGATTTTTGCATCTAGCGTCTTCTATGCACGTGTTTATCGTTGCTAGGAAATCATCCATGTCAACAATCATAGACTATCATCACTGTCCTGTTCGTATATTGCTTAATATATTGTAATTGACATCTTTGATAATGGCTTATGTAAGCCGAAAGCTTAGATTGGATTAAAAAATATGGATCAATATTGTGATTTTCTTTCTTTGTTTAACGACAATGTTATTAAGCTTATCAGACGTTATGAAAATAATTTACATAAAATAAATAGACAACACTTGTATATATTATTTAATGAAACGTGTATGAATGAAAAGATGCTGCCTAAATACACACAATTTCAATTAAATATATATATGTGTGTGTGTGTGTGTGTGTGTGTCATCCACAGACAGACTGGTTCGCTGTATCAGAGCTCATCAGTGTGGCTAGACGTCCGGTTGCCTCTAGCTAGAATCGAAACCCGACTGAATTGACTTTAATGGGAAATTGACAAAAGGAATCATTATTTTTGGATTCATTACAGTTATTTTCAGAAATTAATTCTTTTTCTTTTGTTTTATTTTGCTTATAGAAAATTGCCACATCGTCAGCCTTATTGTCGGCCATTTTCGGATATACAAAATGACAGTTTTGCCTCTGATGTTTCCATTCGACATTAAATCTTTACCCAAGCTCGCATAAACGATTTATATTTGTCTGAATTTCTAGGAGTGGGTGTTATCGTCATTTATACTATTTACGTTGGGACTATTATCCTCATCCTTCTTGTTGCTATCACAACGTTCCGGCAATCATCAGGTGTATATCGATCTAAGCAACTTACAGGGAAATTCGAACTGAACCCTTTATTTAATATACGAGTGTAGACTGTTCTCATTCCTTTGTCCATGTCCAGGGATATCTTGTTTAGTTCTTATGTTTAGTATTGCTAGGTTATTGAGAGTCTTGTTTACACGGATTCCAAGATCAGACCGTACGACGCAGGGATTGAACTCAAAAATACAATGTCACAAAATTCACGAACAAGCCTCTAGCCTTAAACCTAACCTGCTTAACTGCTTTTCAAAATTAGGCGCAACTATTTCAGAGAGCATTTGTATTTTGTTTGGTTAGGTCTATTTTATTTTACAACACATCAACCTCAATGGTTTATTTAATGCCGGCAAAATTTTTAGGATATGTTTCGTTTGACTTCTTTCTTTCTATCTATGTGCCGTCTCCTTTCAGGACGTAGGCGATCATGGCTCTCCATCTTCCCCTATCCCTTGCAGCACTCAACAAGTTCATTCCGCCACCTCCCCCAGACCACGTTCTGTCAACCATTTGCTTAAGCTAGGTATGTCACGCGGTTTTCCCTTGTCTCTCCTTCCCTCTATTCGACCTGTGAGTATCAGATTCTCCAGGCCCTCCTTCCTCCTTATGTGTCCCAGAAACTTCAGCTGCCGCTTCCTGATATTAAGTATAAGCCTCCTCTTTGTTTGCATCCTCTCCAAGACCTCATTGTTGTTCACACGCTCAGACCATGATATCCTTAGCATCCTTCATTAAAACCACGTATTTGTCGCCTCCAGTCTCTTCTTCAACTTCGAGAAAATTGTCCAACATTCACTGCCGTAAGAAAAGACAGATGTCCTGTAAACTCAGTATTTTTCTTCGTTACCAAAGATATATGACGAGAAATTGTATTCTTTGTAAGAAATCATTTTGTACATCTGCTTTCATTGACGCATTTCTGTAAAAGTTTTTTTTGTCGAGTGTCAAATGTACTGGCGGTAATATATATATATATATATATATATATATATATATATACAGAGAGAGAGAGAGAGAGAAAGAGAGAGAGAGCGTGTGTAAATATAAAAGTGAAAATTGAAGTCAACACTTAAAGGCGACAGTATGTTTCATGCTAGACGCAATCGTCAGGCCACAATTGCGTCTAGTATGAAACAGACTGTCGCCTCTAATGTTGATTTCAATGTACACTATTATATATATATATATATATATATATATATATATATATAGAGAGAGAGAGAGAGAGAGAGAGAAAGAGATGTATGTAAATATATATATATAGAGAGAGAGAGATAGAAAGAGAGATATTGTCATCCACAGACAAATCCATATATATATATATATATATATATATATATATATATATATATATATATGTGAAAAGTGTGTGTATATATATATATATATATATATATATATATATATATATATATATATATATATATATATTATTTATATATTATATGTGCAGTACTTATTAGAAAGCGCTATAATCAGAGATAGCGATAACATATTTGGTTGGATTGATGTGAGTTTGTGATCCTTGGTTTCACGCTTTTGCGATCGTCAGACAAACTCCCATCAATCCAACCAAATATATATATATATATATATATATATATATAATGTATTGCTGTATTTTTACTTTAGAAATGTATTTTGATACTTTCATAGTGTTTTGACCCCAGTTTTGTAGGTTAACTATTTGCCCGTAACTGGGACCCTAACAGTTGCTACCACCCCCCGTCAGGGTGGACCTGGGAACACCAGGAATTAAAAGGTAGTTCCACGCTCCTAAAAAACCTTCCGTTCAGAGTCCTTGCTGTCGGATGTAGTCTGTCGTCATACCCAGAACATTTGTATTTGGTATAAAAGTGTAAGCTATTTCCGAACACCCCAGTCGCTACTTTGCTTCTGCTCTATTGTGCAACAACAACAAAGATGAGGACAATAGTCCAAATCTTAGTCACTTATGTCTCATATATGATACACGCTTAGGCGATCAGGTATTTTTCGATACATGACTGACCTTACAGATTTTTTCCAGCATTAGGTTACCATTTCTTTTTATGGTAGACTAGTTGCCATCCAAGGCTATAGAACCCGGTCTGTCTTTCTATTTACCCATAGCCGGGTGGTGGGAGAAGAAGAGGATTCGTACCTTTCCACACGTAAGTGAATGTAAGGGATTCGACTGGAATTCGAACTCGGGCCTCCGATTCCTCAACCCGAACCGCTATCCAGTCCGAATGTAAATAGTGTAAATAAGAAAATCGACATTAATCTACTTTAAATCTTTTTTTAATATTATTCTCACTATTATTATTATTATTATTATTATTAATAATGGCAACAATATTCATTGTAGGAGTCGTTTCACTATAAAATATGTGACTGACTCTGGTACTGTCGGCTGGTGTGATAATTAAACTAAGTGCTTTGAGTAGAAGCTGAGGGTGGAAACAGAAAAGTTTACGGCAAGAGGTGACTTTATGTTTGGCGGAAAATTGGCGGGTAATTTTTGTGAAAGCTTACCTGTCATACCTCTGATATCCTGTTGTCTATAGTAATTAGTCTCAAAACTGATTTCGAAGAAAACAAATTGGAAGGAGAAGACGTCTTAATCGTTAACTAATATATCGACATTTAGTTTTTATTTGTCGTTCCGTTTTTCTCTCACGCGGTTTTTTCGCCATTAGGAGATCAATCTCTAAAAAGTAAAATGTCTTGTGACTTTGTCTCCGGATTTAAACCTCGAATTTGAGAATGGTATATTATTGACTCAACCAAAAGTCTAGAAGGTTAATAAACAAATTTCAGGGTAGGAAATAAAATTTAAATTTCTAGGGCACCCACTATTAATATTCAGCGTGAAGAAAATATAAAGAGTGCCCCACAAAAAACAGGAAATCTGGTACAGTTTATTTCATTTTTAGAATTTTTGATACAGTTATTTGAAACGAAAGCAAAGGATAGAAATTGTGTAGCTTAAACCAGAACAAAAACACAAATTTTAGATGTGGTGTTCAAACTAAAAACTAAAAAAACTCTAGCAAAAATTTCTTGGCATTCTTTCAGCTCCCAAGTTGAATTTTCTTTCTTAGAGAGAAAAATTATCTCGCGTTGAAGATTTGGTAAGGATTAAAAAAATATATATTTTATTTAATGTTTTTAGTTCATTCCTACAGAATAATATATATTTAGTTTATTTATATGTCAATTAAATTTTTTTCATCATATAATAAATCTAATATTTTTTGTTTCTTTTTTGTGGGTCACCCACTACTGTTGACATAGATTTTGCTCATTGAATTTGAAACAAAGTTTTACTTTTCAATAATACCATGAAATAAAAAAAAAAGATGTATAAAAGGTAAATCACAACGACAATATTTATGTATCAACCATCAGACAGAAAAATATTGTAGACAAATGGGCATTTACAAACATGTATAAAAAGGTTCTTGAGAAATGATTCACGGTTTCAGTTCTGGATTTTGGCTTCCATAAATATGTACATGTGCGAAAGAAATACCATATTTTATCAAGAAAAACGAGATTATATATATATATAACACAAACGCAAAACTTATCTTAACCGACGGGTTTCACCCTCTGAGGGACTTTATGAAGACAATTATAAGGAATTTATTTTATTTTGTGACATGTATTTATATACAACGAATATATGTGAATATGAAGAAAAGTTTGGCTTCCATATTTGATATTCACCATAAAGAACAGAAAGAGTAACAACGACAGACTCAACATTTTCTAGAAGTAGAAAAAGCACCAACAAATGTTGTTGGATATAATTTTGAAGAAGACAATTTCTTCAACGTTTCTTACGCCCGACACTGTCCAAAACACCATATCAGAATTTGTATACAATACTGATAGGGGACTGACTTTTTTAAATTTATTTTCGTAGATATGAAGAAACATTCAGTCAGGAATGCAGCGACTGGGAAAATGAGGTAAAATCGAGATTGTTCTCAAGTCAAATAGCTCCGATAGAGTATGAAAAATATATATTACCGAAAAAAAAAACCCCAGGCGAAATCGGGTGTGAAGACACGTTAAACATTGTGACGAAAATCTTTAGTGACAAGAGCTCTCTGTTTAATGGTTGTTTGAGGTGTTTGAATCTAACCAAAAAAGAGGACGAAGATTTTGTCACGTATGCTGGTATCTTCAACAAAGAATGTGAAAAGTTTAGAATAAAGGAAATTACTCCAGATATTCATGGAATGAATTTTTGTGAAAGGTTTAATGGGTAAAAAAGATGCTGAAATAAGAGTTGAAATTTTGACAAAAATTGAACAAAACAGAATATTACACTGTAAGAAATAGAATTGTCCGGCAATTATCCACTAAATGTGAAACAGGATGCTGTAGAAATTCAGAAAAAAAAGGTAAAATCAAAGGACCAAATGTACAAAAAGGAGAATAAATCCTTGTTTCAGATTTAGTAAATTACATCTTTGAAAAAGAGTGTTCATTTTAAAACGCAGAATGTTAAAATTTGGTAAACGTGGACTTATAAAGTTATACTCCAAAACCAAACCAACGTAAAATCTCACAGGAAGGACCCCCTTGAGCGAATGCGGTATTATGGTGTATGGAGGATTGATTGATGATGGACGAGATTTTTTATGGTGAATGGGCAAATTGTAATGAGTGACTGGGTCGTGAATCGGATTAAAGATAGTTAGTGACGACCAGCCTCAAGCCCTCCCCTTTTTGACCTTGTGCCGCATTTGTGTATCAAAAACACAATTAATAATAAAATCTCACAGAAAGAAATAAGTACACAGTATTATGACGGAAAAATGGTCACAGAAAACAAAAAGGAAATTTGTGAATGTTAAAATAGATAATATGGATGTGAAAATGCTGCTGGACACTCGTAGTGATATTTCACTTACCATTGATACCTCAAGGAAGGAAATTGGAAAGCTTTTATTAAAAAGGACTTCCAAAGTCGCGAGTTTAGTTTCTGCTGAGATTTATTTATTTATTTTTTTTGAGAAAGGACTTGCAATGTCGCTTTATGTAATAACCATTTTAAAATTAATGCTTATGTACTAAGAAATGCTACGAATTTATTCGGTACACACTGGGTGGAACTATTTGAACTTTGAGATTTGCCGAGAAAAGTTTATTATAAAAAAGCAAATGAGCAAGCGACCAATTTAAAAAGTTAAAGCGAAAATTTAAAAGAAAAAATATTTTCCAGATGTTCAGTCAAATGAGCTGGGCCAGGGTTCAAAATTCAAGAAAGATTGAAAAAAAAAGACTTTCGACGTCAGTATTTAAACCGAAACGGGGTGTACTTCGCAGCATTAGAACAAGTTAACGAAGAGTTGGACAAACTAGAAAGAATTGCTGTAATAGAAAAAAAATTAACTATTTGAAATGTGCTGCACCAGCGGTGTATGTAAAAAAAAATAAATAAAATTCTCTTTGCACGGATCTCTCGACGGGATTAAACAATTGTCTGGAAGCAGACAACTGCCCATTACTAAGTCCAGATGAAATCATTTAATGTTAAACGGCAAAAGAATAATTTCAAAACTGGATCTATCGGAAGCATATTTACAAATTCAGATTGAAAATAAATGTGCTGAATTAATGACCATAAATACGTACAGAAGACTATATAAATTTCACCGACTTCCTTTTGTTATAATGGTGGCACCAGCTGTTTTTGAACAAGACATGGATACCAAGTTTGCGGATTGCGATTTCGCAATGGCATATCTGGACGACATTTTGATCAAAATTGTTAAACAAAAAAACAAAAAAAAAAACATGCTGGGCGTGTGAAAACATTGCTGAAAAAACTAAGAGAATGCGGATTCAATCTTAGTGAAGAAAAAAGCGAATTATTTTTGCCAAAAATTCAATACATTGGTAACCAAATCTGCCGAGGGCAAATGCAATTAAAAATATGTGTCCACCAACAAACGTGACTCCGTTACAATCTTTTTAGGAGTAATTACTATTAAATTTTTGTACATAATATGCATGAGTTAAGGGTACCAAGGAACGCTATGCTTAATAACCGAATGAAGTGTAATTAGAAGAATAATTGTCAAAAGTCGTTTGACTAAATAAAAAAAGACTTACGTCAGATTTATCGTTAGCACACTACGATCCAAAAGAAGAAATTGTAGTAGCGTCAGATGCTAGTAAGTACGGTATTGGAGTGGTGATTTTACACAAATACGATGGCGGAAAAATGAAAGTCTTCGTTCATGTTTCACACTCTACCAGCAAAGACAAATTACAGCTAGATAGAAAAAGAGGTTCTAGCAATTATATTTCTTATAAAGAAATTTCATAAATTTATTCATGTAAGAAATTTCACGTTGTCAAACAGACCACAGACCTTTTTTTTTTAACAATATAAGGTTCAAAGAAAGGTATACATACTTATACAGCAAATAGACTACAACTCTATGGTACACAGTTATTAAAGTATGATTTGACGATGGAGTATCAATCCTCTAAAACATATGACATAAATATAGATTATCATGATTAATACCTAAAAATGCGGCACGATTGGAGGATTTAGCCATTGCAGCACTAAAAATCGACATGGAAATTAAAAGAAATGGGCAACGTACTATGAGAGTTACCAGTGATCCTGGATTAAATAAAAGAAAAAGTTGAAAATGACGTTTTTATTACGAAAAAAAACCAATTGAATGAAAGTAAAAAACGAAATCGCGTAGTTCATATGTAACGGGGTATTAATGTACGCTTAAAGAATTGTAATACCGACTCGGTTACGGAAACGAATACTGAAGGATTCTCATTGCTTGCTTTCCAAGAATGAAATCCCTGAGGAATAACTCCGTATATGGGACCAGCCTGCATCAAGATTTTGAAAACTTGTTGATGCTGTGCTCTAGCCGAAAAACTATCACAAAGATAGAATCTTGGCACAAGGCAGACGGGATAGGATCGAGATTTCTGACATCAGTATCCGGAAAGCTTTTTCTAGAGTTGCCGCTTCCTGCTTAGTTATTTGCGTTTGCACCTGCATGCTGTGCAAACATCTCCTAAATATACTCAGCAACGCATTCTCAAATTTCAGACCCGTATGACATCAAACCTCAAAGGCTTTGTTAAATAGGGAGACTACCTTAAATTGGTATTCTTCTATACACCCCCACCCCGCTGATTGTCTGATGTTCGATAATTGCTGTAAGGTTCTCAGCTTGCCCCTTGTTGTAGCAGGGCTTGTCTCAAGGAACTTTCCCAACAAGTCCGCTGCTTTCCCCGTACTGAGATGATACGCCATGAGGGTCTTTTTTTTTTCCTCCGGTATATCGACAGCCAAAAATATTTTTCTAAATTTCTCCTTCACGCTTGACACATTTTTTTTTACCCATCGAAGATTGTGATATTCGAGGGAGAGATGGCAGCTAACGGATCATTTCGGAGTCCCACAGCTAACATTCTAATTTCGTTCGTTACATGAGAGAGAGCATTTGCAAACACTTGTGACTTTTGATGGAAAGAAGTAATGAAAACTGCATTAAATCAATCCAGTACTTACAGGGATTTTTCCTTTTCCTCTGTCGGTTCTTGTGAGAATTTTCTCCTCGGTCACTGTAAAACCTGTCAGAATGTTCAGCTGTGGTCTACACCGATTTTGAATGTCCTATCTTGTGGTTGTTGATATTTTCCCAAAATGGCCAGAATGAGAGTAGGTTTTTGCATGAACTGTCTGCGAGATATGACTCATATTGATAGTTTTTGGTAACGGAAAACAATTCATGGGTAAAGAATTCCAAGACTTTTGTAAGATGTTCGCCATTGAACATGTTACAAACACGCTGTATCATCCAAAGTCAAACGGACAAGCGTAACGGTTTGCGGAAACATTCAAAAGAGCGTTGAAGAAAGCAAGTCTTAAGAAATTAAATCAGGAAGCAATTCAAAGTTTTCTGAGAGTTTACCGTGTGACACCTAACCCCAATATACTATCAGGCATGTCGTCGTCGGAATTAATGTTTGCCAGAAGAGAAAATCGGTATTCGACAATTTATTAACAAGTCGAAAACACGAATGGATAATAAAAATGACACCAAAAGTTTCAATGTCGGAGTTCTTTAGAGTATACAAAGATGGCAATAAAACATGGGAAGACGGCATAATAACAGCAAGACTCAGAAAATTGATTTACATGGTAAAAGAAGAAAGACTCGAACATAAGATGCAGCATAATCAGCTGAGAAAAATTTTCAATGATGAAACATTGGAAGAACTGATAAAAATCCTAGATGTTGTCTTCGATGTGCCGTCACCACAATAAGTCGTGAAACCTACAAGGTCAAATTCAAGAAAAATACAACGAACTGTAGATCAGAAAGTGCATCCGAGACAGAAACGTTATAAGGTCAAGTGCACTGGCGAACTCAGCAGAAAGACGTTGAGGAGATACTAATAAAAAAATAAAATATTTATAAATGTACAATTCTCAAAAAAGGGAATGTTCTAGAGTAAGTAGTACACCGCCGGTGACTATATGAACTAGTAGTCCGTAACTATATGAGCTTCAGGTCAGAGGTAAGACTGTTAGCCGTTTGGTGTCTAGATTTCGTTTACACAAACCGATTTTTTGTCTTGCCAGGCGCTGGACGTAATTTTTGTTGCTAACTGATTGGCACTCATATTTTCATGCTGGAAGAACTGTCATAGTTTACGTTAAGATTATCTCTTAGTTTTCATTTTTATTTTACTGACTTTTTTTGTGGAATTTTTAAAATTTTCTTTTCACCCTTCCCAGTTTTTTTTTTTTTTTTTTTTTTTTTTGCTAGTGTAACATCTCGTTTCATTGGTCTATTGATTTATTTTTGTGTCCCATTGTATATTAATTTTAAGTTTCTTTTATTTTTCAGTAAACTTACATTTTTATTTTATTTTTTCCTATATATATATATATATATATATATATATATATATATATATATATATATTTTTACTTAATCCTTTTGGTTTTCATTTTCTACTTCTTTCTTGTGCTTTTTTCTTACGTCTCTGCCCAGCCCAAAGCCGCAAGCCAAGTTTAATTTTATCTGTTTTTTTCTCTTTTCGTGTTAGTCGTCCTTTTGTTTTACACGTTTCTCGATTTTTTCGAGTATATATTTCATAAGTTGTTTATTTTTTTGCTGATTTTAATAAAAAAAAGGGTAAAACATTTTATTTAATTGCCTTATTTCTGTAAATTTATTCCGTTTATTTTTACGTAAAACATTTTGATTTTTTGCCTGTCTTTTTGTTCTCTAGTTTTATTGTTAAATTGGTTTGCCTTTCAGAGAAAAAACTGTTTTAATTTGTGTAACTTTTTTTTTTTAAAGTCAAACCCCTTTTGTTAAACCAGATTTGTTCGGTCTTTTTGTTTCAATGTCTTTGCAAATTTGTGTTTCATTGTTCTGTATCGATTTAAGATTTTAGTTTATTTATTTTTAAGAAAAGAATCCTGTTACTCGTTTAAAAAAAAAGGGAAATAATTTAGAATAAGCAAAAATGGCCGATAAACATCGATCAATTAGAAAAAAAACCTGTTCGGGACGAAAAAGAAAGATCCTCCCGATAAAAGCACTCAATCAACAATGACCGCTAAGAACGTAGACATTGCCAAAAAAGTGACGACCAAATAGAACCAAGGAGAAGTATGGAAGCCAAGAATAACCAAAATCGAGAAAAGGTGTTGCCAATTGTCTCCATTAACAACAACAGCATAAGCATAGACGAAAATGTAGTTACCGGGGATTTGTCCTCTTACTGGAAGTCCCCATCGAAGTGGATAACCAACATGGCAGAGTTCCTGAAAGGAGCCAAGGGCTACGAACATCATAGGCTCTTGGTAGACGTTCAGCAATTAGAGAAGGTTGAAAAAATTGTACCAGTCATTGTGGTCGACAAGGGTTCGCAAAACTTTTCGTTCCAGAAAAGACAACCTGATAAAATCAATGACGTCCCTAGTGGTTAAATCCCAATGTGTCATAAGAGGCAAGGGATATTTCATGTAGGACGTACTATTACCCACACCCGCCGAATGTGAGGACACTTCCTCTCAAGACCTTATCACATGAACTCAATGAGGGCAGGCAAAGGACCATGTATCAATATATGAGGTCCGTTCTCAAGACTTAGGGAAGCACTTGGCCGCTTATTTGACTCAATTTGAGCAGATACCTAGTGCTTTCTCCGACGACAAGAACGGGGTGCAGTTTCGAAATTATGATTGACCGCAAAGACTTCACCACCATCCCCAACTCTAGAGGGCCAGAAAATGCCGGTCATTGTGACAGGCCGTAAACAAACCTGTTGGAAGTGTGTAGAGACTTGTAAGCTCTCTTCTTCTTGTTCAGGGAAGAAGGCCTCTCGAGTTCTGCCCCATCCCACGCGGATCCAAATCCCCCGCTGGTCGAGTTTATTATTTCCGTCTCGCTGTGATGAGCATGACAACGATAGGGGTCGGTGCGATGAAACCCCCGGTTGGGTACAATGCACGGCCACTATTTCCTATAAAAGCCTGTGCCAGCCGTTAGTGCAGATGCTGAGAAGGTAAAGGAGGAGTAGCTGATCGTTGGCAAGACCAGAGGGAAGCTCCAAACTGTAGCACCTCAGTGCCTGGAAGCTCCCACTGGTAAGGTGTTATACCTGACGTACCTATTCTATTATTAATAGACTTTCCCACACATAATAAGTAGTAGTAGTAGCGGCCGACACTTGGGCTGAGTGGTGTTGGGCGAGTCAGTCGATATCGGGCATTGAAGTACCAACTATCACAACTAGATTGCTGCGTCATTAACTCATATTTCCAAGTTCTTAACGTTTTGTACGTCGAACCTAATTTAGGACGACTTATTGAAATACAAGCCTCCACTGTAAAAACTACTCTACAACATAAAGACACGTACAATCTTAGTCCCTCTACCAGTTCATAGGCAAATACCAGGTCAGCTACGTTCAATCAATCAGGAATCAACGCCTCGAAAGGTGTTTCCTGCTTAATGAGCAAGTCTTTGAATGAGGCGTGTACTATTGTCTTCGAGTATCAAGCAGGCACGCAGGTAGGCTTTGCGTGCTGGATATTTTCATAAAGGACAAGTCCCTTCGCTGTCCTCATCCCGACCATGTTTACTGCAGGCGTCCAACTCTAATCGGACTGATAATGTCACACTGGTTAGCTAGATTGAATACCCGCAACCTGAATCTCTCAGGGCGGGGTTCACTGGCGATCTTCAATATCTCCGTGTAGATGTATGTTATGCACAGGACACCTCGCTTTCAACTCGCGACTATGAATGCATTCTGTCAACGAGGTTTGTCCTCTGTTTGGCTTGTTTTCATGGACGCTCGAGAGGTTTCTTACTTGATGAGTCAAGTCTTTTAATGCGACGTGTACTTTTGATTTTGCATATCAAGCAAGCAGGCAGGCTTTGCGTGCTGGATATTATCACAAAGGATAAGTCCCTTCGTCTCATTGGATTTTATGCGCCCAATGACCATCCGGACCAGCCTGATTTGTTTCGGCAGATCGAGCCGTTTTTGATGACATCTCGTCGAGTTATTTCAGCGGACGAGTGGAATACCGCCCTTAATCCCGATAAAGATCGTATCGAGAAAGATGGGCACTAACAACACGGAGGTGAAGCTATTTCGGAACTTTATCGACAAGTTCGATCTTGTCTATAAGTATTGTGATGAGCACCCTCGGGAGGTAATGTGAACTTGAACGAAGAGAATCGGCTCGGCTCGGCTTTGGTGGTGCGTCCTAACAACCTCGACGAAGTTCAGAACCAGCCCCTTCAAATGTTACAACGGAAACTGTGTGGGAGGCGTATTTAGGAATAAATAGTGGGATATATCAAAATCCAAAGTGAGGTCGTTTGCTGCTGCTTATACTCGCCGAATCAATCAATCAATCTAGCTAGATCCTCAGCGCAAACAGCATGGGAAGCAAGAGTTGATGAGGCGATCAAATACCGTGATAATGGGTAAGTAGCCTGCGGTATAACGGAGACGGCCTCCTTGCTTATCAAGAAGGATCAGGCACTTGTAGTTAGGGCTAGGTTAAAAGGAATGCCTTCCGAGGCAACGAAAGTATTCGCTGATGTGCGTGCAGATGTGGCACGAAATGCATCTAATCGACATGTCACGAGCATCTTCTTGACGGACAATCGGAATGGGACTACAAACGCGAGCATTTGTGAGGCTTTCCCAGACTACTTTCAGGATCCATTTATCAGATAGTCTGGTCTGATCTCTGCTCAGGTGTTAGTGTGGGTGTCTATTCAAGATATTCTGATTGGAAAGCTTGTTTTAACGAAGCAGGAAGCTCGTTCCATATAGCCTTGGGCGCCTGGATTGAAATGCCTCACTAACAATGATGCACTGCGTCCGCTGCGATGAGTCGGTGGAGAACCTGGCTCATGCCTTCTTCAACTGCAAGGTTGTGGTCGCGTTGTACATGTTTATTAAAGACATTGCGTTTCGCTTGCTGTGCAGAAAGTTCTTTATACTTGAGGTCAGTTCTGGTTGTAGCAGTGTGGTAACGTCTTTGACTAAGGTTGAGCACTATATGTTCTTGTGCTTACCAAGTGGTATGCGGGTCGTGATATGGAAGACGCGACAGAAAGAATTCTAGGGAAACGAGAAGTTTACCTTTTTTTAAAAACAGATTTTGTTCGTTATTCATTGGCTTAAAGTCAAGACCAGGACGGAAAGCGATGACACCCTCCATCAGAATTTGGCAAAAGATGTGTGATTCTTGCGTGTCTGGGTCGGTTAAAAAAAAACTGACTTAGAGTGGCATCCCGATGCCGGTTAAGCATCAGGATATTCGTAGCCCTCTAATAAATATTGGCCTACCCCACCCAGAATAGGTTAGCTTAGGCACATTTTTTTTAAAAATTTATTTACGCTAAATTAAGTTAGAGGGTATATGCTCATTGGCCCCTTTTAATTTTGTCCCAACTTTCCTTAATCATTTCACCCAGGCAAGGCAATAAAACCACTAAGACGCAATGGATTACTGACTATGAGAGAATATGAGAAAAAGAAATTAAGAATACATGGAAACGCTTTTTAAGTAGAGCCTAATTCCCAATAATCGTTACACATGACATCACCTTAGACTATTTCAAACATCCACAGATCCAGGACGAAGACAAAAGAAATCTAACTACCACAGGGGCACCATATTGGTTCTTGAAAATGACTGAGATAGTCGAACATACTTGAACAAAACAATAACACAATATGAACTTTGGGCTGTTTATCCACAATTTCGAGTACAATACTGAATACTTTATTTGAAATTGGAAAAATACTATTAAAAATATTTGAAAACTTTATCAACAAAAACTTTAGAAAAACTGTTACGGAAGGGGTTACTGAGTGCTAGAGAATAGGATAAAAAAAAAACTTATTAACATTATTTGAGGCAGAAATGAAATACTCGCTGTTTGTCTCCAACAAAATAAAACAATGTCGGCCTGATGTAATCATTCAGTCCCAGTACCCTGTAATATATTTCTATTCGCATTTGGAACAAAATCAGTCATTTCGGAACGTCCCCAAAGAGACCATTTGTAGTAGACAAGAACAGTTGAACTAATGCCAAAAGACGCAACCTAATTTAAGATAAATTCCTTACAGTTGCCAAGGGAATCACGTCCTGCGAGTTCCAATATTCATTCAACGTTCCGTGTATTCAGTATTGTACCCCGCACTGACCGTTTAATAACTTTAGTAAATAATATCCTAAGGGAAGGTATCAGACAGTGAAGAACGCGAACGGGAAAGCTTTCAGCGCAGAGTAAATCATTTCTGAGTAATATATCGAAACAAGTAACACTTAACACCACCGATTAAACTGAAACTTATTGGGTTGGAAACGGACTGAAGTGGCATCAGATTTTTCTTTTTTCGAGGCGCATTTAGAAGTTAATCTGAATTCAATTTAATATTTTGATAGCATTAATATAAGCGCTAAGGGAAATATTGTGATACTAAAACTGGGACACTCACACAGGAAAGAGTGATATTTTATATCGATCTCAAGTTTTTCATGACCGGAGGATGAGGTCTTTGAAATCAGATCTTCTAAGCAGCATCCACTTGAGCGAAAGGGAATAAATAAATATATAAATGTGGGCTATTGAGGTCAAGTAACAACAAACCGGACATTGATGTTTTCCGTTTGCTGGTGTTTATTAACAGTCACGGGTAGGATTGGAGTATTTAGTTCTATTCCGCCTTTGACAGAGGACAGACTGTCCCTCAGGTAGTTCCAGTGCCGTATATCCATGTCTCCAGCCACGTGTTCTGATGTTTATATGGACAGGGATTTGGTAAGAGGAAGTGTTGATGTACGTCTGACATGGCAAAGGTTATCCCAAGTCTCACCTACTGACACAGGCCATTCGAGGGGAGACCAGAAAAAAAAAAACGTAAATAAATATGTTGAAAAAACGGTTCGAGTCCATAGTGGCGTTTATTTTCATATTTCGTTTCTTTGTGATCTTGCAACTGTCTCTCTACCGTCTTGTTTTTTATGCACACCAACGGGAATGCAGATTTTTCGAGAAGGTATTGGTTTGTCGGTGGAAAGATGAGTGCAGGTTCCGTTGTAAGTTTACAACATGACACTGCAATATAGCAATATCTGCGACATCAGATAGATAATGTTTTTATCGATAAAAAAATTTCGGGGATGAAATGCATCAAGTGCCGGTTACGATTCTAAGAACATTTCAGCCCAAGTAAGGCAATAAAGCCAATAAGACGCAAGAGGTTAACGCGTTTGAAAGAATCTGAGAAAAAGAAAACCATTATTAACGAGAAACATACACACACATACGCACACATATTTGCAAATATATATTAATATCTGAATACCACATAGGCAAACAAGAATTGATATAAAAAAATTTAAGCCTTTCACTCCAAGCATTGCGGGAATGCCACTAGCACGCAATGCGTTACAGAGAAAGTAAGAGTAAAGAGGCGTTTTTGAGGAAAGGAGAAAGAGAAAGACGGGGGACAAGATCAAGGCATCAGAAAATGTCGATTGACATTACACATGAATATTTGAAGATTATAGTTATCAGGAAAGCATTAAGAGGAAGGGAGTTCCACAGACGAGAAGTGCGAGACAAGAAGCTATTGGAGTAGAAGAGACGGTTACATTTAACCGTTTCGTTAGTGAATGGGTGGGACCAAGATGCCAACCTAGTAGCACGCTTAAATTCGTGCAGTTGTGGTACCAACGAAAGTAGATCGTCGGAGCAGTTGCCGTGAAAATACTTGTAGAAGAGACAAAAGGAACCCCACAGCAGGTCTGTGAGATAGTGACTGCAGACGAGATGCCAGATCAGGACCTATTACATTGCATAACCGTCAATGGATTTTATCAAGGACCTCGAGACGTACAGCGGGGGCACCAGACCATATATGACAGCAGTATTCCATGCACGAGTGGATAGTTGATTTATAGATTTGAAGTATAGACTCAGGCAAGAAAAAACTTTCTGGCACTGCATAGAAAACTAATTTTCCTTTCTGTAGATGAAGCTATTGAATCAATGTATTTGTTCCACCTCAGTTCAGCGGACAGAGTGAGATCAAACAGGCGCAGCGAGTCGCTCTTGTACAGTTGAGCATCATCCATTCTTATAGGAGGCAAAGATGGTTCTCTATGCTGGGCAATTTGAGACCATTAAATTTTACAAGTCGTTTCCTACCCCAGTCAACCACAGATTCGAAGTCCTTTTTGAGACAAACAGCCAGGTTAGTTTAGTCAACGATACCAGATTTACTATTGAGGCTGTAGTAAATACTAGTGTCTTCCGTGTAGATGCCTACTTGGGTGCTGATGACATCAGGAAGATCGCTAATGAAAGTCAGAAACAGTGTAGGGCCCAAGATAGAACCTTCTGGAACACCAGCGTTCGTGAGAAAGGATTTAGAGGAGAAGCCTTTTAGGCCGATTTTCATTTTACAGTTTTACACGAATGATTGTATTAAGTCAAATAAACATCCTGTAATGCCGTATCCCTGAATCTTATGAAGAAGGCCGGTATATCAAACACTATCAAACGTCTTAAAGATATCTAGAGCCACGGCTCAAGCTTCTCCGTTAAAATGAAGTAGTTGGTATAAAAATTCAGTTATGGCCATTAGCACGTCAGCGGTAGTTCGGTCAAAGCGGAAACCATATTGCTTGTCAGAGAGCAGATCATGTGATGTAAGGTCCTTAATCACTTCGGCGTTGATTAAAGTGTCGAAGAGTGTTAGGAGATTGATAGGATGGTATTTAGATGGGTCAGATGTGTCTCCAAAGTTCTTAAAGACAGGGACAACGGATGAAGACTTCCAACAGGCTGGAAAGCAAGGTTCCGTGAGGCAGTAGTAATATATTTTGGAGAAGACGAGTCAGTTCAGGAGAATAATTCTACAGGACAAAGGCTAAAAGCCTGTAACCAACACTAGCCTTATGGAGGTTTAATTTTGTGGTGATGGCCAGTACCATCAATTGGATATATCTGATTAAGTAGAGCCTCAGTTCTAGGGGGAAAATCAGGGGTGGGTACACCAGGTGAGTCGAGCGTTGAATTGGATGAGAGTTTCCAAGCAAAGTATTCATCCTTATCAGCTACAGAAATCAGGACCTGAAATTGATTGAATAAAAGAAGTATTGTGGGTTTGCTGTTGTTCAGCACGCTCTTGCAGAGCCGCCACTAATCTTTGGAACCAAATTTGCGTGATGCAATACATTGTTTCATTCTTTCAACAAAAAGTAACGTTGCTTCTTGGAGGACATTATTGCACTCATTACAAGCAGTGACAAAGAGACATCTGTTGCAATCAGACATGTCGCTACGCTACAGACGAAGGTAGTAATTTCTATGGGCAATAGCAGCTGAGAACCAAGAGTAGGAGCCCGATTTCACTTTATATTTTCTGGCGGGAATGAAAGCCTCGATACCAGGTTGTACCCAGGAGGAGACACATTTTTGCACGGGGAGATTAAAAACCACGTTCAAGGGGACATCGCGAAGGAAATCACGGATCGAGTTCCAGTCTGCTCATTGAAGAGTCACCTGCGAATAAATAAAATTTGAGGAGAGTGGGAGGAGGGTGAGGAGATGAAATAAAGGAAGTGGTCACGCTCGAAACCGAGAGGACAGCCACGATATATTTATATATATATATATATATATATATATATATATAGGTATATATATATATATATTATATGTATATATATATATATATATATATATATATATATATATATATGTATATATATATATATATATATATGTGTATATATGTGTATATATATATATATATATATATATATATATATATATATATATATATATATATACGTATATGTATATATATATATGTATGTATGTATGTATATATATATATGTATATATATATATATAACTGTATATATATATATATGTATATAACTGTATATATATATATATATATGTATGTATATGTATATATGTATGTATATATATATGCATATATATATGTATATATGCATGTTTCATTAAAAACGACAGACAAGGTACTACAGTTGAGCTTTTTATTTAATTTTTCTTGTGTTCTGACAAGAGCTTTCTTTTCTGGACAAAGAGTGTGTAAGAACTGTCCGAATGTTCTGTGTTTCCAGGCGCTTTCGGCTATACCTTTTAGCCATTATCAAGGATGGTTCAATTATCAGCTTAGTAGAGTGTGTGTTCTATGTATGTTCAGTGTGTGGTAGTGATGTTTTAGTTTCCGAATACGGTTAGCACATTGTGGCTTTGTTCATAGTTGATATTGTTAAGAGTTGGCTTTTTCTTTTTTTATTATTAGAGCTTCCATTATTTTTAGTCTTTTTTTGCAAGTGGATGCAGTTAATATATTAGTGTTTTCTACTAGTATGTTCCTAATAGTGTCGGGTAAATCTGAGTGTGTGTTTAAATGTGTTCTGATGGAACTGTGATCAGATAGGTGTAATGTAAGACGTCTGGATAAACATGTGGTTGTGTAGCCGATGTAATTATTTATGAGTCCGGTTTGGTGAGGAACTCAGTTCCTTAAAGGGCATTTGAACTCATAGATAATGTTCGCTCTTTGTAATTTTGACTTCATTGGTGTGTTGTTATTTTTGAGGATAAGGTTGGCCGTCTTAAATTTTTTATAATAGATAATAAGTTTGATTTTTTTATCCGGGTCAATAGGAGTACTATATTTCTTTATAATATGTCTTAGAGCAGATTCATCTTGCTTGTAATTAATATGCATTTGGTTTTTGTAATAAATGTGTATGTGATTTTTAGTTGTGTGTTCGCTATCATTATTACTTGCTTTGGGGAGGAATATTCTAATTTGTTGGTCTATAAGGTAGTTAGGGAAACCGTTGTTAATTAGTGTTTGTTTAACGTTGTTAAGTTCTTTTGAGAAAGAGTAGTCGAGAGGATGAGTTCTGGTGGGCTCTATTTAGAAAGTTTTTTATTACAGCTATTTTGTACCTAAGTGGACATTCGCTTTTGAAATTAAGGTGGCACGAGTTTTTGCTGGTGGGTTTTTTTTATAATGATGTAATGAAAGTGTTATTGTTATGTTCAACGAGGATATCTAAGAATGGTAGTTTGTTTTTTTTTGGCTAAATTCATATGTAAAATTAAGGACGGAGTTTTTTCTCAAATGTGGTCTTAAGTGTCTCTATTTCTTTAATGTTATCAGCTAAAATGAAGATATCATCTACGTAGCGAACATAGATTTTCGGTTTGTGGACCTGTGTAAATATGGTATTTTCTACGTAGGACATATAATAGTTAGAGAAGCATGGACGCAATGGATTTCCCATACTAACACCATTAGTTTGGGTATAAATATTGCCATTATGGTCATAGAAGGGACTTTGGTTTGTGCATGCGTGTAGTAATTTTTTTAGGATAGGTGGTTTGATGGATGGCGGAGGGATGGAATTATTATTGTATATAGAGTTGAGGATAATATCGATAGTTTTGTCAACAGGGACGTTTGTGAATAAGTTTTCAACGTCCAGTGACGCTATTATACCTTGATTTGTTCCATTTGTAGTTTTTAAAATTTGTAGGAATTCGTGGGTGGAGGTGATGCTGTAATTGGTAGGTAGGTATGGAGTGATATATACACCTATCTACGAGCTATCAAAATTCCTTAACGATATCATCACTCCATTTAAAAATAATGGAAACTCTAATAATAAAAAAGAAAAAGCCAACTCTTAACAATATCAACTATGAACAAAGCCACAATGTGCTAACCGTATTCGGAAACTAAAACATCACTACCACACACTGAACATACATAGAACACACACTCTACTAAGCTGATAATTTGAACCATCCTTGATAATGGCTAAAGGTATAGCCGAAAGCGCTCGGAAACACAGAACATTCGGACAGTTCTTACACTCTTTGTCCAGAAAAATTGAAAAATCTTGTCAGAACACAAGAAAAATTAAATAAAAAGCTCAACTGTAGTACCTTGTCTGTCGTTTTAATGAAACATGCATAAAGGAAGGATTGCTGCCTAAATATACAAATATGTATATATATATACATATGTATATATGTATATATATATATACACATATGTATATATATATATATATATATATATATATATATATATATATATATATATATATATATGCATGTTTTATTAAATAATATAGACAATTTTTTTGTATTTATTTTATGAAAATTCTTTTCATATCGTCTGATAAGCTTAATAACATTATGATTGAAAGACAAAAGAAAATAACTATATTGAAAATCACCATATTGATACATAGTTTTTTAATCCTATAAAATCTTTCGGCTTACATAAGCCATCATCAAATATGACAGTTGCATTACGATATATTACACAATTCACGGACATAACAATAACGATAGTCTAGTTTTCTTTGCATGGAAGATTTTCAAGCAACGACAAATTCGTGCATACGAGACGCTGAAAGCGAATATCGCACCGCGGCTCATGCTATCACAATGACCACGCGAGAGTGAAAACGAGAAGCGTTAATATGGGAAGTCATTGGTATAAACCAAACTGTTAGCCATTATAGGCATTTATATATATATATATATATATATATATATATATATATATATATATATATATATATATATATATTAAAATGTAATAAATCCGTTGTTAAAAAATCCAAGTGGATCCTCATATAAAATATTAAAACTGATCCACAAAGAGCTCATCATATTTATTATGTAGTGCAGATAGTAGTATGGAATATTATATACCGTGGTTGAATAAAACTGACGAAGTTTTCGTCGGTTGAAATAGGTCTATCCCCAAATGAGGTAATTCTGGACTATTATATAATATATATATATATATATATATATATATATATATATATACGCACACACAATTCTCATGCCGATCCGTTGCACAATGTGCATATGCTTAATTTCACGATTCTCAACTGGAAAAATGTGACATCGATGGGTCCCGAATTATCTTGCGACCATTGCTCGGAATTTGAATACAGAAACGCAGGTCATCCTCCCCCGCCAAAAATGATGAAACCATTAGTCACCTGTCACCAATGTGACGGGGATGGTATATATACATTTTTTCCTGAAATTAAAGTGATAATTCTTGTAAAATCCTGACAATTTTGACTATTATTATTATTATTATTATTATTATTATTGTTGTTGTTGTTTTTTCTTTGATTTCTGGTGTGTACTCATTTCTTTCTTGGTCCTGCCTAGGTCTAAAATGCCATCATGACATTTTCCAGTGAGTAATCAAAAAAAAAGAAACATATTTTACATAGTTAAATACCTTTTGTAAGTTGGGATCTGTACTCGTGAGAAAAATGTTTTTGCATTTCTTTAAGGCATGGTCTACCAAAAATCTTTTCCAACCAATCCGAAGTCTTCAAATATAACTGGAATTCTCTATGCTCTCATGTGCCACATTTTTGAGATTTTGATTCTAAGTTCCTTTGTATTTTGAGAGATTTTTAAAGATCTTCAAAGATACATTGCAGTCTGCTGGGACAGCCATGTCAATAAGGAGACAATTTTTGTTTGCGGTCTGTAATAATGATGTCAGTGCGATTAGCTATTATTATTATTATTATTATTATTTCCTTTGATTTCTGGCGTTTACTCATTTCTTTCCGCTCCCCCACCCCAGGGACCTAAGCTCAGAAATGGTATCATGGCACTTTCCACTGACAAAAAAAAAAAAAAATAATCCCATAGATAAAGCCGTTCGTAAAGTGTGACCTGTACTTGTCAGAAGAATTTTTTGTATTTCTTTGAGGCATGGACTTCCAGGAATCCCTTCAATTAGTCTATTGTTATTATTATTATTATTATTATTATTATTATTATTATTATTATTATTATTATTATTTGATTTGATGTTAATAATATCAATTACTTTACCTTTCACCTGAATGTAAATGCAAATGAAGTATTCGCTTAATTTATTGTAAGATAAGCCTTTCTAACTTTATGAACAATTCCCATTATAGCAGTCTTTTGTCTGTAGCATAGATTTTTCGCCCAACTTCATTATTATCTTATTTAATCTATTTTACTATATTTTGTCTCTTTTGGTTACACGTGAGTGTTGATTGACGTATGCCATCATTTGGAATTATCAACTGAGAGTGTCTAAATGTTATAAATTTGAAAGAAGTCTGTTATTATTGTTTCTTTTGATTTGCTGTTTGATACGATCGTTTACCAAGTCATGCGCCGAAGACCTAAGATAAATGAAATATTTTTTTTTCTTTTCTTAGGATTTTATTACAGACTATTTAACACGAATCTGTTGCAATCTAGTCTATTTCACATAAAGACGGACTTCATCCGATTATCATTATTATTATTAAACAAAATGATTCACGTAACTTCCATTATTTGGCAACGGCGATTTAAGAAAAGAAAAATATAGACAGTGCTTAACAATATACAGGGTGTCTATAAAGTTCGTGTGCACTTTAAAAAATTTATATCTTATATAAAACTGAATTCATCGATTTTTGATCGGCTTTATCGATTAAACATTTTAAAAAAATTACGCTACGAACGTATATCTTACATTTTACAATGTATATGCCACGTTTGGTTAAAATCGGTTCGATGGATCTCGAGTAAAAAGCTATCCCGCAGACACACAGACACATAGACACACAGGCATCTTCTGCTTTAAATACAGGGTGTCCATAAATTTCGTGTTAGTAACTTAAATAAAATTTCAATAAAAAATACAGATTTACTTCTTTCTAATCTTTCTTACAAATTATTTCTATCGCAAATACAAATAAAGTGATAATTTTTTAAAGTGCACACGAACTCTATGGACACCCTGCTTAACAGTATTTCGACAGTATGTCTGTCTTCTTCAGTTTATGTTTAAATATTGCACACAAGTATAAAAAAGTCTTTGTACAAACGTCGTTAACTATGTTAAACAATATTTCGAAAGTATTTGTTTATTCGCAACGACGTTCTACAAAGTTTAACAATATTTGGACGTTTGTTCAATTACATTTATATCAGTCAGTCATGTACTATGCGTGATACACGCTAAGGCGATCATGTATCTTTCGATACATGACTGTCGAGGCAGATTTTTTTTCCTGCTGTAGGTTGCCATTTTTTTCTGCGGATTAAATATATATAATATATATAATAAATATAAATATATATAAATATATATAATATATAAATATATATAATATATGAAATATATAATGTAATAAATATATAATATGTAAAAATAATATAATATATATAATATATATATATATATATATATATATATATATATAAAAAAAGTAATATAATATAATATAAATATAATATAATATATATAATATATATATATATATATATATAATATAATATAATATATAATGTAATATATATAATATAATATAATATATAATATATATATATATATATATATATATATATATATATATATATATATATGTACGCAATGTTTAAACATAACTTGAAGAAGACATAGTGTCGAAGGATGTGTTCCATTATTAAACACGTGTCTTTTCTTTTTTACTTTTCTTCGCACTATTCTCTAATCATTGATTATTATTATTATTATTATTATTATTATTATTATTATTTCCTTTCGGGTCCCAACCAGAGACCTAAGGTCAGAACTGGCTTTATAACGTTTTCCACCGATCAGTTTTTGTAAAAATAAAACTCAAGATCGCACTCATTTTTCATTGATAACTCTCTTCGTAATGTGTGAGCTATACACGTAGATAAACATTTTTGTATTTCTTTAAGGCATCTTCTAGCAGGAATGCCTTAAATGACTCTATCAGAAAGTTTTTTTAACCAATCCGAGTGCTCCGATTACAACTGGAATTATTGATGTCCTCGTGTGCCAGATTTTTTTTTTTAGATTTCTACTTCAGGATCCTCCTATTTTGATAGTCTTCAGAGATGCATTGTCACTATAAAAGCGCCTTTTTTTCGTGCTCTTTATTATTATTATTATTATTATTTCTTTTAATTTTATTGATCCAATCATTTACCAAATCATTCACTTGAGAGCAAAGTTAAATGAAGTTTTCCCTTTTAAAGTTAGAGAAAGTGTTTTTTTCTTAGTTCGTCAACAAGAGTCAGTAACTATATCCTTTGTGTTTCATATACAATTGATTTTCCGAGGTTTTTTATGTGTATCCTCCTCCGCCTCCTCCTCCTCCTCCTTCTTCTTCTTCTTCTTCTTCTTATTATTATTATTATATATCTTCTTTGTAATTAATCTTGTCACACTTTAAGATTGTCTGCAGGATGGATTTTAATGACTGTTCTACGCAGTAAACTTTATTTTGTACTCATTCACTTCGAATCTCGAGGCATAAATTAATCTAAATCCGTTCCTTGCATATTGTCCTGTATAAGCCTCCAAATTAGCAGCCTTGTATTGATAATCTAAATAGGCTGGGAAATTACATGCAACTCTAGACTCTTTTACAGTAGACAGCAGACCATTCATATTTGAAGATCGCTGTGAAGTAACTGCCGAATATATCTTGCTACTCTTCACCAACGTCCTTCTGGAACCTGTAGACTTCCTGTAGGTCTACAGAACCACATCCAAACAAACCTAAGTGCGGCTGGCGGGGTTTCGGTAGCAAAGTGATTTTGACTGGTGGCGTTACAAGCCCCAACGACTTTTCAATGGAACGCACTTCTTTTTGGATCTGAAGATTTAGTGAGAGTACTCTTCTAACGTTTAACTGCTGACCCCAGTATCACCGGGGTCTCTACAGTCTTAAACTTGTCCTTGAATTTCCAATTCATAAATTTCACTTCAAGTATTTATGACATGCAGTCAAGTGGAGCCACTTACAATCGTTCTACTTGGGCACCTCGGCCTGGTGTAATGGTTAGCAAGCTTTTCCCGCTAAAACAGTTGTGATTGGAGAGTGAGTTCGATCCTCACTGGGTGCTCCATACTTTCGGCCTTGTGCCACCTCTAAGCTGCTACGCTTAGAAAATCATTTGGGGACCTCGAGGCGATGTAATTGTTAGGAAGCTTGTCTCGCTAGAACAATTATTAGTGAGTTCGATCCTCACTGGGTGACCCCCCCCACATTCCGCATTGTGCCACATCTAAGCTGCGATTGGAAGATGACTATAATCGTTCTTTCAGCCCCCGAGCGTAGTGCTGGTATTTTTTTTTAATTTTCTCACTTTCTTCAACTCTTTGATTTGTAGGTAAAGCCACGTCTATGATCATGTAGTTTTTTTGTTTTTTTTTCTTTATGTATAGTTATCAGATCTGGTTTGATGAGTCAAAATCTCAAATTGTTTTGGAATTTCGACAAAAAACTGCCCAATATTATTATTATTATTATTATTATTATTATTATTATTATTATTATTATTATTTTCTTTGATTTCTGGCGTTTACACATTTCTTTCCGGGTCCCGCCCAGGGACCTAAGGTTAGAAATGGCATCATGACACTTTCCACTGACAAAAAAAAAAAAAAAAAATTACATAGATAAAGCCCTTCGTAAAGTTTGGGTTGTACTTGTCAGAACAATCTTTTGTATCTCCTTGAGGCATGGACTTCCAGGAATCCCTTCGATTAGTCTACTGGAATCTTTTCCAACCAGTCCTAGGGCTCCAACTACAACAGGAATTGTTGATGTTCCCATATGCCACATTTTTGAGATTTCGATTTCAAGGTCCTTGTATTTTGACAGCTTTTTGAATATTTTCAACGATACATGCAAAATAAGAGTATACGAGACACATGCATCAAAGCCAAATGTGCACGATAGCAGAGCCTGAGCAAAGCATAAACTTTACGTTAGGGCATAGTTAGAACCACATTCAGCTCAGGTATCCATGTTATCTAAGTTGATCTGCGAATGAGGCTGTTCTAAAAAGAAATGAAAATATTCCTTAAAATATTTCCAAAAAAGACGATTTCTGGATGATTCCAGGTTAGTATCGTATTCCCAGCTTGTAAAGGAACTCACACATTTTTAATGGGATCGATCCCGATGCGCCAGTCACTACTGGTATAATTCCTCCCAAACAACTTTGCTATCTCAACTTTCAAAGAAGTGTATACTTTTCTCAATCACCTTGGTTGATACATTTGTGCCATTTGGTATTGTAACATCGGTAATATGACAGTTCGTGGTGCTTTTGTCTAGAATAATAATATCCGGACGGCGATAGCTTATCAGTCAGTCAATTACGTGCCATGCGTGATACACGCCTGACGAGCCACTTTTTTTTGTTTTTTTTTTTTCTCTTATTACGTTGCCATTTCTTTCTGCGGTAGACCACTTGCCATCAAAGGCTATAGAACCCTTCTATTTACCATAGCTGGCGTGGGGAGAAGAGGATTCATAACTTTCTCAAGTGTATTAGCACGGAAGTGAATGTAATGGATTCAACGGAAATTCGAACCCGGCTCGCCGATTCCTCAATCCGAGCCGCTATCTATTACTCCACCGTACCTCCTATCACTTTGTCTTAAAAAATCATAGTCCCAGGTTATTATTAGTATTAGTAGTATTTCATAAGAATTACTTGTTATCTAGCTTATGTTTCAAACATACCTTTTATTTATCATATAAGCTGTAATGTCAAACGTGTCTATGACACAACAGGAACAGATGCCAATGGCACGTAAAACAGATTTCTGTGAAGTGTTCTTGGATCGGTTTTAATCAAAGTACAATTTTAGAAGTTGGACAATTTAATGGATGTGACTGCATACACAGCTTATTTTATTTTGTTCTTCTTAAAGAAATCACCTCCTCGTTTGATGTTTTTGTTAATCTTATTTTTCATTCACGTTCTTGTCTTCTATCTTTGTTTATGTTTTTTTTTTTTAATTTGCCCTTCCTCTCTTTTGTCTCGTCTCACGTCTATTCTGTTCAGTTACCTTTTTACTTTGACGCGTCTGTCTTTCACCTTTCTTTCTTTAGTTTGACGTCCGTCACTCTTTTCAATTCATAGCCACTTTTTTTCCCAGTTGAGTCCAAGATAAGAGAAATGAAAGAACACCGTCAAATCAAAATAATAATTAAAAAAAAAAAAACACAATATAAGTAGCCGGTAATGTAATGATAATTTTGACCGTTTCCCTACAAGGAAACATTTGACATTCATTGGCCGAGCAGCCAGAACTGCTTTCGATTGAAATTTATAAAATCATTCTCTTCAAACACCAAAAGGTTTCTCAAGTCCATTAGCTCTTATCGCTCTTTCCACTATTGATGGAGGGTTTCCTTAACTTTCTTGTTGATGTGGTGTGTAATTCTGACATCTTGATCATGTCATTATTTTCTCTTCAAGTTACACATGCTATCCATTTCAGTTGTTGCTGTTGTTGGAAGTCCTCAAGTGATATGGCTTCTGTTATTTGGTACAGTTATTTGTGATTCTGTAGCCCCACTCAAGAAGGTTTAAAGAACAATGTTCTTTGCCAAGACAAGGGATGCAAATGAAAAGGAAATAGAACAAATAACTCTTAGATCTGTAGGTAAAGCCACGTCTGTGATCATGTAGTTTGTTTTTCTTTATGTATAGTTATCAGATCTGGTTTGATGTGTCGAAATCTCAAATTGTTTTGGAATTTCGACACAAAACTGCCCACTATTATTATTATTATTATTATTATTTTCTTTGATTTCTGGCGTTTACACATTACTTTCCGGGTCTCGCTTAGAGACCTAAGGTTAGAAATGGCATCATGAAATGAAAAGGAAATAGAACAGAAATATAAAATTTCGGAAAAAATAGAACAAAAAAAAAAAAAAAAAAAAATGCCAAGGATGAGAAATAAATGCATGACCAAAAGATTTTTTGGTAAAAGTAAAAGGAAAATATTTGTTTTTCAAATTGTTGATCGTACTCACCCTCTTATTCTCGTCGTTTATTAAAAATAAATACTTAATTTAATAAGGGAATTTATTAAAGAGAGTAGATATTCATCTGTGGTATTATTTTAACGAGCCACTAAATGTTTCCAAGTGAATTCATTACTGCGACATCTTCCTCAGTGATTAGGACACGATCATAGTTGGTATCGCCAATGCGAACGATCCTTTTCTTAGCAGCATAGTATGTGCTTCACCAGGGCATACAGTCTTGAATTCAGAGTTTTCCTTCTCCTAGACCGGTTGCCACCCAAGGCTATAGAACCCAGTCTGTTTTGCTATTTTCTCATAGCTGAGGAGAAAAGGGGTTGATGTATTATTACGTAAGTGGATGTAATGAACTCCACTAAAATTCCAACTACTTTGATTTCTTAATCCGAGCAGCAATCCATTACGCCCCCATGCCTATTTAAGCTTCTTCTTCTTCTTCTTCTTCTTCTTCTTCTTCTTCTTCTTCTTCTTCTTCTTCTTCTTCTTCTTCTTCTTATATTATTATTATTATTATTATTATTATTATTAATGTAGTTGGTAAATAGTAGTTTAGCAGACTATTATTTTTACGGGAAGTGTATCTCGGCCCGACTTCCGGGGGACGATATTCGGAGTCAGATGTGAGCCATAACAGGGAAGTCGATTTTGATTGGCTAGCCTGGCATGGGAAAGATAGATAGGAGAAAGGTTTGGAGGAGTTGGTCCTTAACCGTCAAGCGATGTAGACGCGTTTTCCTTCGAGTCCGAAACGGCTCCCCAGTCGAACTGAACCCTTTATTTCGCTCACTGGAGTAGACCTTCCAACCACCTGAAGAAGGCCGGAGCGTACAACTGCCGAAACGTTATAATAAATATAGCGACAAAGATGAGGACAATAGTCCGAATAACGTAAATAGTGTGCATAATACCTCATCTCGGAAATACAGACAACTATAGACAGATACTTTATTGAATAGTTTCTATTAAGTAATTAATGCCAATTTTATTCTCTATTCATATTAGTTCTTGTACGAAGTTTGCACTGATGAAAATTGTTATGATTTTCACCTTCTTCAACTTTCAAAGCCTTGCGAATTCAGACTTCCTCCTTATCAGTGGAATACGGAGGAAATGAGGATGAGTCGACTCTGTGGGTGTGGCATGGCGGCTCCTAGCTGTGAAGATCTGGACTGCTTGAACTAAGGAATGAAGCTCTGAACATTTGTCATGCAAATAGCGATAGAGTAGCAAGAGGCTAACAAGTTGTAGGGTGGGAATTAATTCATAACCCAAAAAGCCGAGTGAACAAGAATTCCGTGAAAAAAGGAAAATAAGACTGGGCAGTTCCAACCCAGATCTAGCCACTGTACTGGCTCTTGTGAAGGTAGGGCATAGCAGGAGTCAGGTAATCATCATTTGCCGACCGTATTCGGGATGCGAATGATTGCATGTATAGTATGTGCTACGCTTGGGCTACATACAGTTTTGAATTCTGAGTTACTTTCTCCTAGACCGGTTGCTATCCAAGGCCATAGAACCCAGTCTATTCTGCTATTTAACCATAACTGGGGAGGAGAAGAAGAGAATTCATACCTTTCCCAGGGCTATTAGCACGTAAGTGAATATAAAGGATTCGCGAAGGATTGGATATCGGCCCTCCAATTCTTTAGTCCGAGCCGCTATCTATTACCCCAGTGTTCCTCCCTAGATACTTAGGAGTCAGGCACTTACTGAAGCGGGACAAAGAACTGGCCTTTTTTCAGTATCCTGAGAGATGGATCCTATACACGAGTTCTACTTGAAATCTGAAATCCCAATAGGCGTTCAAGGCATGGTACTCCTTGCCTTGAACGCCTTTTGGGATTGAAGTCTAGAAAATGAAGACTGGGCAGCTCCAGCCTACACATGGCCGGTGTACTCCATTTTCTGTCTCTTGTAAAGGTACACAATATCCGTAGGAGTTCGGCACTTACTGAAGCGGTACAAGAAACCAACCATTTTTTTCAATATCTTTAGAGACGGATCGTATATACGAGTTCAATTTGAAGTCTGGAGTGAGCTGAAATCCCAATAGGCGTTCAAGGCAATTAGTATCAATTCTAGAAAATGAAGACTTAGCAGCTCCAGCCCATATATGGCCGCTGTACTCCATTTAGGTAGAGCATATCAAGATTAGTCAGGCACTTACTGGAGTCGTACAGGAAACCGAATATTTTCCCAGCATCTTTAGAGATGGATCGTATATAGGTGTTTCTTTTCCCTGGCCTCCATTTATTGATAAAATAGCAAAGCAGATAGAGTTCTCTAGCCATGGATTAGTTTGAATTCAAAACCATGGAGAAGACAACGAGGAAATCATTCTCTCATCTTTCCAAAGAAGTTATCATAATACGCAAATAAGAATAACACAGCCATTATCAACTTCATCCTGATTGGTTACACTTGGTTTATTTTGATTTCCGGTTATTTAATGACGACAAGATTATTATTGCTGGTAATAATTTATTTCAAAAATGTATTGCTGCTAATATTTTTTTTTCCAAAAATGTATTGTTCGCAATATTTATTCCTTAAAAATGTATTGCTGGTAACTATTTTTTTCTTTAAAAATGTATTGCTGGTAATATTTTTTTTTCTTTTTTGACCTGGGAACAATAGCAATTAAGAGGTGGTTCCACGCTCTACAAAAACTTCTTGTCAGCGGCCTTGCTGATGTACGTAATTTATTGTCTTACCCAGGATGCAGATGTAGTTTATCGTCTTACCCAGGACGCCATCCTAATAGAGACATATTATCTATATCATATTATTATTTATCTACATGTGTTGTTATTTTGCCTGTCTTTAACGTGGAAATCGGTGAAATGGCCCAAAATCCCGTCCTAGTCTGTTGAATCCACTTTCACACGTCAATATATATCTTCCTCTCAGCTAAATCTTAATTTACAGAGTGGACCGGCTGCTGCGGATTTATTTTTGTAGCAACCACTGTAACAGTTGGAAAACTCTGATTTCTAAATAGTGAATAAAGCAACCTAAAACTTCCTAAGAAGGTAATAAAAAAAATGGAAATTCTGGAGTGTCATGCTCATCCGCAATTTATAATCTCAAGGTGTGTTTCTTCATAAATTATTCCAAAATATCACAGGCTAACTCGTTCAGAAAAAATAACTTTCGACTGAATCAGAGATATTCAGGCATCTTCTTACATTTTACATTCCCTACAAGAGCAAGTCTTTACTGAACATCTTACTTCCTGACTTGAAAGGAACATTATTTAAAGACTCCGATAACATCTAAGACAATGCAAAGAGGCAACTGGTCGTTAGCCACAGAAAAGGAGTTTCAGAAATAATGGAATCGACACTAGATAAAGCGTGTGGATTCAGAAGAGGACTACTTTAAAGGAGATTAAATGCCGAATGGATATGTGTTATAGTTTTCTTTTAGTAACTCCACTGCTGATACTTTTTGACCAGACTTCATAGATGCTCTTGGGAAAGGAATAAGTCCATTCTGTCCAATTAAGAAAAAGATGGAAGGAGTCTTCTAGTTTTGGATTGCAATTTTCATACAAGAATCATTAGGCTGAAGTAACCGTAAGTTCTATGGTAACAGTTTCTTCTTTACATCTAATTGCTTGTGAAACTCTCTGTGTTTCTTGCTTTCCATTCAACTTTAATTTTTAAACATGTAAATGCAATGTCTATTATTATCTTCTGTTTTCTTCATTCCTGTTCTTTTATTATTTTCTCGCTTTATTAATATTTTCTCGGATTCTCTCATACTCAGTAAACCCTTTGCATCTATCGCCTTATGTTGGGTGAGTTGACTTAAAAAAAAGCAAAGAAATATGTTGTTCTAGTCTTGATTATTATAAGTATCATTGTAGAAACATTGTCTCGGACAAGTAGGCTGTGCGTACTTGGTCCATTGTTTGGCTGATATGAGATATCTGATATATCACATGAGCTAATGTGAGATATTTGTTGATTATTGCCTTATTTTGGAAATTCGGTCCAGTTCTTGTTCGAACCGATGTATAGTGCTTTACTACTTGACACAGAGATTGAACTCATCACCTTATCAACCAAACAATGGACACTTAACTGACATCAGTCAGTTGGGTGCCATGCGTGATACGCGCGTACGCGATCATGTATCTTTCGATACATGACTGACGAGGCATATTTTTCCCTCAATAGGTTGCCATTTCTTTCTGCGGTAGACCAGTTGCCATCCAAAGCTATAGAACCCAGTCTGTCCTGTCATTTACCAATAGTTGGGGGAAGAAGAAGAAGAGGATTCATACCTTTCCCAAAGGTATTAGCACGTCAGTGTATGTATTGGATTCGACTGGAATTCAAACACGGCTTGCCGATTCCTCAATCCGAGCCGCTATTCACTACTCCACCGAGTACACTTAGCCGAAACTTGTAACTGCAATACTATCTATAATAATGAGATTTATTAAAAAGGATAGTCATTCTATATTATTGAATTGAATTCACCCCTCGTCTTTCCCAAACTGCGAATTAATTTCCTGACTTCAAGTTGCTGACAGAAAATTATCCGAAAAAAAGACTGTTTCTAAACTTTCATTTCCCTTGTGTCATCTTAAGAAACGAGTAAAAAGACGATTTTGAGTTTGAAAAAAAAAACGATGGATAAATTTAGCAGATATAAAGTTTGCATCCTCTTAAAATAAAATTATTTGCAAAAACAATACCCGGCCCTCTAAAAAAATATAAAGACAATAAAGGCGCGCGGAAATGATTTCTTCTAGTGATTATGTATCTCCACTACTTCCTATTCTTTATAGCTATAATTAATTTATGTTGTCTTATTGTTTCTCTCAATTCATGTTCTGCCATCGAAAGTCATCACATTCTCTCATAAGTTAACTTGTCACTTAGCGAAACTGAACGAAATTCGTAGACATGATGATCATATACGCGGTCTGATCAAAAAGTATCGGTACATGTACTATCAATTAGATATTTAATCTCCTTCGAACTAGTGTCTTTTTGAAGTCACACACTTTATCTAGCGTTGTCATTATTGATCGAAGCATTCCTGGAACTCATTTTTGGGGGGATTAGTGTAAAGCTGCCTGATCTCATTCTCTTGGGTTCTTCAAATTTTATTCCTTTCAAGTTGGATTTGATTTGTGGAAAAAGAAAAGTGTCACAAAGAGCGAGATCTGAGAAATATAGTGTTTTTCGGACGTTGGAAATGTTGTACTAGGACAAAAACTGATGCACAAGCCATGATCACTGATGGGACCTATGTGATGTGTGAGACGACCACACTCTACACACTTTCCTTCCAAGCAATCTTATAAGCAACAAAGGTGAAGGAGGACGTTATAACTTAGTTTGCATGTGCGAAACAATTCAAGATCAACCTGCGCCAAGCAGATTCATCCAGCGTACTTTGGCTCTATTAAGATAACAACTGTACCTATAATTGTTTCATCGGACCTCTTACACTGTTTCTTTTATTAAATAAAATTTGGAAAATCAGTTTATCAATTCAAGTCTTGTTTGTATGCCTAAGAAGAAGAATCTGCAACGTTATCAGTCCTAGTTATTGGTTTGCATTATTTTTCCACCAACGTAACATAGCAACAGTCCCGATAGTATTTTTTTTTTATCAAACCTTGTATTCAGAAACACCTAAAATATAACTATGAACAACAAGAAAACTATTTTTAAACGGTCTACAGATCCCACCTCAAAGAAAGTTTCTAAGTATCTAAAAAGGAGACAACGCCTGTTAAACATTATCTTTCACCATTTGGGAGAGCATTTAAAATTACTCAAAGTTGTAAATATCTTCGTTTTCAGATGCTTTCAAATTTTGTGACAGTCGAATATCAAAAAAAAATTTAGTAATAATGTGTTGAATGAATTAACCTATACTAACAATTCCTCATCTCAAAATGAAACGCGAAATGTTAATTTGGCCGCAATAATTTTCATCATCAGTATTTTTAGATATGTACTGTGGACTCATACAAATAAGTGAGAATGCATATAAACAATGTACTCTTTAGAACGGATATACTTTTGCAGTATTTCTTTCCTGCAAGAATCCTAGATAATCAATATCTTTTAAGTTCACATTATTTTCCTTTTTATTTCAAACGCTTTTGCATGACAATTGCACTACAATTGCTTTACGTTTTCTACTTTAGACTCGCATAGAAATTTAATCGAAATGTAATAATTTATCATTCAAAATTATTTTACAATTACACTTAACAATTATCAAATCCCCAACGCTTGTATTGTTTCATAAGAAGTAACAGATGCTAGATTTCCACACGTGATAATTTCATTAACATCCATTATATCGTTATCGAGTATTCATTTTTGCAAAAAGAAAAATACCCCAAGCAAGGTGATAATAGCCACTAAGATAAAATAAATAGTTGGGAGAGGAGGAAATACGTTAATAAAAGGAAAGGGCTCAAGGAGAGAAAATAACGATTGACGTTACATTTACATTTTTCGAAGATCTTCGTTGAGAGGAAATCCTGAAACCTGAAGGGATTTCAACACACGAGAATTGCGGAAAAAGAAACTATTAACATAGAATCTACGGTTAAAACTAACAATTTCAACATTGAAATTATGAGACCTAACTTCCAATCTAGTACTGCGCTTAAATTCCTGAATTTACAAGTAAATATTTTAAGACTGTAAATACCGTCGAAAATCATTTAATACCTTTTACTGATGATTTGTGCCCGACCATTGAACAGGTGTATTTCAAGAAAAAATACTGGTCAATACTGAGAAGAAATAGACTGCATAAGTATTAAAAAAATAAACTGAATAAATATAGGAAAATTCAAAACTGACTACAACAAGGATGCGTCTTCTCTCCGGATATATTCAAATTTCACAGCCAGGCTACAACTACATGTCCTGTCTGGATTTATTATTTTCGGAAACTTAACGGCATAAGATACGTAGACGACATTTTGTTGGTGGCAAATACAAAAAGAAAAAAATGCTGGAATTCCGAGTTAAGGTAGTCAAGGAAAGCAGGAAGAATGTACTAACTATCGATTGTAAGAAGACAGAATATGGTTATCAGCATGAGAAACAGATAAAGATGCAATCTACGAATTAGAGATGTCAGAAAGTGTAGAAGTTTAGGTATCTGGGGAAGTGTTTTATCAGATGACGGAATATGGCACACGAAAATCCGAAGATGCATAGAAATAAAAAAAAAATACAGGAACACTTATATAAGGTCGCAAAGTAAAGCCAAAAGTAAGGATTGTTAAGTGTAACCCAAAATGCGGGCTCCAAACTGGAGACGACAAAATCAAGCGAGGGGCAAAATTTAACAATGTCGAAAATGTTGTAAGACAAAAGAAATGCCGGAAGAATGCCGACGAGGCATCACAATAACGAATGAAGACTTTCAAATTCTAAGGAAATTATTAAGAAATAATCAAATTTTGTTATAAACAAAGAAAAAAATGGTTAATTGATATGCCAAGCCAGGACCAATAACATTGTAGATTTATTTTTGGATGTCGTCAACAACCACTGAATATGTATCAGAGGCGCAATACCAAAGCCGACAGCAAAATCCAACGCATAGACAAATGATGGACTTATAAGGGTGCAAAATATATTCTGTCAAGATAAAAATATGTTTAACACATCACAATGAAACAACTTTATTAACAACGTATTTAGCCATCGATTCGATATTTATGAAAATAATTTTCTTTTATGCAAAATTTACAAGATAAAAGAAATATATGAGATAAGAAAGAAGGAAACATAGATAAGTATATTTTTTTCCACTGCCAATCATTTCGAAATATTGACTGTCGTTTGTTTCTATGGTGACTTTGACGACGATATTTCCTTCATTTTCTATGGTGTCCACTGTTTTCCCTGCTTCAGCGCCATTCGGATTAACATTGTACAAATTTTTTGTTCGTTTCTTTCATCCAAATCGTTTTTTTTCTTACTTTTTCTTTTTTTTCTTCTTTTTTTTATTGACGTACCCTCTATTACTTTCTGCTTGCTTTCCTTCATCAACCTCCATTTCGTATTTCGTCTCCATTTTAAATCGATCGCATCTCAAAAGTACAGTCTTTATCATGCGTTTTTTTTATATTCTAATTTTTAACATATAATAGCGTTTCACCCTTTTATCTTCTCTTCATCAACTAAATTAACTATCGTTCTATTCTCATTATTTTTTTCACTTTATTTTTGCATGATTGTTCATTCCTTTCAAAGTTTTTACGTCGTATCCGCCATTTTTTCACTTTATAAACAATATGTAAATATTGCAGCTACTACACCACTCATTCTTTCCTCAAATAATTCTTTTCCACTCTATTCAATACCAATTTACCGAAAGCCGAAATTTCAAATCATAAAGAACAAAAACGAAAATAACTGGTTCTAAAATCATTTCTTCCCGTCTTACTAATACGCAACAGCCTACGTCGGTATCATTTCGTCTCCTGAATGTACAACAGACACAGTTCCACTCAATAATAACTAAGATGGCCGCCCAAATATTGGACCATTGTTGATCATCTACGCTTCGATAGATATGAGTAAAAGAGATATTGCCAAGGAAATAAAACAGACTCTAGTGGGATGAAGGGCAGAAAAGTGGGTGGTAGATTCTCAGATACTGGGAGAGAGACAGATGAGGAGAGAAACGGCTTATTGTCATCAGTATCTTGTTGCTGTTGTTGTTTTCAAAGATGAGTGTTTGTATATGCAGGAAGTTTTACGTTCTACTAATTTCCGGTTATTTCATTTGTTGATTTTAACAGAGTGAAGACAAACTGGACAGGAGAGGCGATACGAAAAGAATTGGGTGGTAAAATAAAAGCTATCATTGGCAATGATGATTTACAACCAACTTCTTCTGTCGTCTGCTTCTTACATTAATAATCATTATAGCTATAATTTGATGGAATGATTACTGTTAATCTTTCTTTCGTCTTATCTATCAAATTTCCCTTTACATTCCATTTTCCAAAACTTAATCATCATCATCATCATCAACATCTTCTTCTTCTTCTTCTTCTTCTTCTTCTTCTTCTTCTTCTTCTTCTTTCATTAACTAATCTGCTGAATCTGTTTCTTCTTCATCATCTTTTTTCGAGTTAATGTATCTCTTTCTTATCTGTCTCTTGTTCGAATGTTATTCCTTTTATGCAATCCTTATTTCTTCTTCGTCTTCTTCTTCTTCTTCTTCTTCTTCTTCTTCTTCTTCTTCTTCTTCTTCTCCTACAACCTGCATGTATTCTTTTTCTCATACTCCTTCTTCATCTTTTAATCTCTAAAATCTATTTGCGTTTTTCTCTGCCCCTACCCTTCCTCATTCTTTCATTTGCTAAAATCTATATTTTCTTCTTCTTCTTCTTCTTCTTCTTCTTCTTCTTCTTCTTCTTCTTCTTCTTCCAATTTCCTCTTCTTTCTATGCCTCCTTCTTTCATTCTCTAAAAACACCCGTTTTCTTCTTTTTTCTTTTTCTTCTTCTTCGTCTTATTATTATTATTATTATTATTTATTACAGATGCTATCATTTCAAATGTCATTAAGCGTCACACATAAACACAAAAGTTTGGTTGTTATAATGATAAATATGAAATTAAACGGGAGAACTACATCAATAACACTAAACAAATTATAACAGAAATCTTCATGTTTAATCTTATCTTGTCAACTTTTGCGCCAAAACTTGTTGTAGTCGGGAGCCAATAAGCTCTCTAAAATTTCTAATGTTTTCTTCTTAATCTAGTAACCTGTCAAATAAATTTAAATAGCAGTTCAATTCATAAATAACGATAGGAAAGGCGCGAATTGTAATGATTTACCCGCTTAGAAATCAACAAAACTACAAAATGTATAAAAGTGTGGGACCGAAAAGACTTCAGCCCGACCAGTTTCCCGAAATGAAATCGATATGTTGTTTTATGCTTAGAAGAGATAATTAATTTATCTCTTCAGTTTTAAAAATCGCTTACATCTTTGGTTATTCTTTTCTAAGCTGGTCTTTCGAGAAATATATAAACGATTTCGTTGTTGATGGCTTTTTAGAGCTAAATTGCTTAGTTATTCAAATTAAAGTGACAACCACCTTAGCATTTAGATCACAGCTTTAGAGTAGAAGAACAGCTTTTATTTAAAAAGATTTTTGACATGATAGAAGACCCGTGATCCCTACAAGGTTACTGATTGAGGTTGTTGCACGTAAGAGGAAAGAGTAAGGAGTTCACTTTACGAGAATATGCAGGGAATATCGGTTAATTCAAAACTTAAAGCAGTTAAAACTGTATTTATACGGGAAGCATAATCTCGGGAGTCTGCTTCCATATATTATCGGTTCTTGGGAAGTAGCTGTCAGAACTGAACTTCCTCCTTATTAATGGAATAGGAAGGGAACGGGATGATTTCACGACGTGTCCTAGATGCGACTGCTTGACCTGGTGCAAACTACGGAATGTAGGTCGATAGAACATTTGCCATGGAAATAACGATAGTGTATCAAGAACCTTGCAGCGTTTTGCCTGGGCAATAAGAGTTCTAGAGCAGAAAAAAATAATGAATCACAAACAATGCCGCGTAAAATACGGGGAAGTGAGGACTGGGCAGCTCCAGCCTAGATTCGACAGCAGTACACCATTTCTGTCTGGTCTATCACTTTTAAAGCTAGAACATGGGCAATCATGTCTCTCCACAACTTCCTGCCCTTATCACAAGGAAATAATTTGGAAACAAAAGAAAATGATTTTATAAAAAATTTCATTATCCGTCTATATTTCTGAAATGAGTTATTGTAATTATTTACACTGTTTACATTGTTCGGACTGTTGTCCTCATTAAAAGCGTTGGTTGAATTAATCCAGTGACTCGACCCAAAGAGTTGTGAGTTCAATACCTGGCCGCAGCATGGAGACTTGAGTTCCTCAAGGGATATAACTGAAACTGAAACTGAGATATCCGAAGAGACATGGCACTTGGAACTAGAATAATCTATCCCAGCAGATGAAATAAAGGGTTTGGTTCCAAATTCCTATTCTGAAGAAAACCGAAAAGTCATGAATATGGTAACAAAGATGAGGACAACAGTCCGAACAAAGCAAATAAAATATCCATCCAATACTAGGCACGAGAGCCAGTCAATGTAGAATGTTACTTTTATAATAGTTATAATGAATGAGGTATGAGAAGTGCAGATTAAAAAGGATGGAAAGTAACGACTGACCCTTTACTTGAAGAGACAAAGTTCGTAGTAGTCAAGGAAACATCTACACCGGTCTCTATTCTACAAAGTTGAAGCCCTGAGAATAATAAAAGCAGTCCGAGTGGAGTTTTCTACTTACCTTGAAATACGGGTGAAATAAGAGTGATTCGATTCTGTGGAAATGGCATGGCGTGTCCCAGCAGTTAAAGGTCTGACAAGATTTATTTAAACATTTAAATAGAGGATATTTTCTCTCTTTTTTTTTAAATACATTTTATTGAGTAGTTATGAAGCGGGGAGGAGTAACGAATTGCGGCTTCGATTAAGGAACCGAGTTCAACATCCAGTCGAGTTCATTGTACGTACTACACCCTTGAGAATGGTATGAATCAATCTCTTCCCCCCCCAGTTATGGGTAAACAGCAAGAAAAACTGGGTTCTCTCGCTTTGGGTAGGAACTGGTTTAGGAGAAGGAAAACTCTCAATTCAAAACAGCCTGGGGCGTTGTGGACTCCATCAGGCTATCTTGTCGTATACAAACTACTTCTAATGCAGCTATAGTATATGTGGTACACCTACGACCCTAAAGAGTTACAGGACTCGTGATAGGGTAGAATAACTGATAATGGCGTGGAAATTGAAATGTGTGTGTCCAGTTCAAATCAACTGGTTAGTCGTTGGCATTCACTTTCTCACAATATCGTTGAGAAAGACATAATCTATCCATTCTGTTTCGTCTCTCCAATTATGGGTTCTGTCGAGGGTTCCAATCCTTTTTACACAAATGGACTCACCCAGTATATACATATACTACGGCTACGTGAAGACCCGAGAGAGCAAGACCGAAGAGTCGTCCAGAGTGACAGAGTAAAAGGTTGCAGGTAACCAGAAGAGTGAGGCTGAGGTAACAGCGTTGTAGGAAGTCACAGTGAGCGAGCACGTAGGCTCAGTAAGAAGTCATACAGCGATACTTCAATACCAAAGACTGTATATATATATTTTGCTACTAACCCGTATTCCTGGAACTACTAACCTGCTTTACCAGTTTGTATTATTACGTTAATACATTATTTTCATATATTCATTCCCGGCGTTTGTTATTTATTGGTACCGGATTTCAACCCGGAACCCACAACAGGTTCAATAGCAGAACAGAATAGAATCTGTAACCTTGATGACAATCAGTCTAAGAAAAGGAAAACTGTAAAGTAAAACACTTCAAGAGTAGAGGATTCCGTTAGGCTCATCCGAGATACACCCACTGACCTGGCTGTAGTATATGTAAATGTACCTACAACTATAATGGGTTATGTGACTAATGATACTATTTAAGTAAAAAAAATATTATACGAAAAAGGAGAGCTTTTTAAATCATTTAACCTCCAGTAAGGCGATAATGTAAGGTAAGATAAGAGGCAAGAGGTTACTTAGATTGAAAAAGAAACCTAGTAAAAAGAAAGAGCCATAAAAGAACAGGCTTCAAGAAGACAAAAAATGGCGACCGACGTTACATTTAATTTGTTGAAGACTGTAGGTGGTAGAGAAGCAAGAAATTGGAAAAGAGATTCACAGTCGAGAAAAGAATCTATTAGAATAAAACTTACGGTAAAAATTTGTTACGTCGAGCTCGAGAGCTCGCCGGAACGAACTGCCGGGGGAATATTTCTAGAAAAGACGAGGAGGTCACGTGACGGCAGTAGGAAAGCGACTGAAGTCGAGATGCCAGGTCCAAGAAGAATAATATCATTACAGACCGTTCTTCGGATTTTGTCGAGTATCTTGAGATATATTGCCGGAGGCCCAGACTAGATATGGCAGCAATATTCAATGAACAGATGAATAGTAGATTTATAAATGTACAAGATGGATTCTGACGAGAAAAAAAAATGTCTAGCACAACACAGTGAACCAACCTTTTTAACAACAGACCTAGAAATTGATTCATTCTAATCACTAAACATATCAGTAGAAAGCTTCAGATCAATATGGCTCAGTGAGTTACTCATCTGGAGGATAGCATTAGCCATGCTGATGGAGGGCAAAAATGGTTCTCTATTATGGTTAAAGGATATCTATTTCCTTTTGGAGGTGTTAATGTTTACAATGGATTTCTTGTCGTATCCGGAACATTCGCCGTAAACATTTTTACCGTCGGAAAACTCGCCTCAGGAATTTTCTCCGTAGGAAACTTCAACTAGTTCATACCTTCACGGCAAGGAGCCGTCCGGTCACGTACACAGTATCGACTCATCCTCGTTTGCTTCGTATTCCCTTGGTAAGGAAGAAGTTCTACTCCGACAGATTCTTTCACAGAACTGTCACCATGCGAAATGGACCACCGACAGGATGCTTCCCAAATTGCTACGACTTAACATCTTCAAGTGTAGGGTTAAACGTTACGTATCCTATAAATGTTATGCACGGGTTTCTTTGTCCTTTTCCGTCCTAAAAATAAGCTTAATTCAGTAAAAAAAAAATGTAATTTGGGTAGATCTTGCGGCTTATATATGGTGACTAATAATATAAAAAAGAAATATGGCTAACAGTGGCAGCACGAATTAGATCGAATGCCGAAGAAACAAAATGCTGACAGTTATTTTTCCTTTGAAAGCGAATAAATGCAACTTGACAGGGCCGTTGATTTCAGCACTACTGCGCAAATGATTAGCTGGTTTAGAATGGAAATGGTATAACTGCAAACAGGGGGAAAAATCTTATTACAAGAATGAATTCTCGAAGAATTATTTGATAAGAGTTATCTCCTCGAGCATGAAATGAATAATCGTCTTAAGTGGTAGAAAATTTACAACGATCACTGAAATTCCGCATACAATTGGAAATCCGGGTGTTGATTGAAACTTTTCAGAGTGCAGCCTTGTTGAAATGCGCCACAATTACTGAAAAATTTTTAAAGAGATTTGTTCTTACATGAAACCGAATAGAAAGTGCGATAATTCAAAGCATCGAGAAGGATAATGAAGAAGAAGTCGAAATGGAAGAAGAAGTAAAAGAAATGCAAGAAGCAGAAGAAGAGGATGAAGAAGAGGAAGAAGTAGTGGAAAAAGTCGTAGGAAAAGCGGAAAAAGAAGAAAAAGAAGAACAACAACAACAAAAGTGGAAGTAGTAGGAGAAGTGATAGGTGATGTAGAAGAAGTACAAGAAGAAGAAGAAGAAGAAGAAGAAAAGAAAGAGGAGAAGTGGAAAGAGAAGTAGGAGAAATTGAAGAAAAAGAAGAAAAATAAAAAGAGAAGAAAAAAGTGGAAGAAATATGCTTTCTCTCTATGTCTCTCTCTCTCTCTCTCTCTCTCATGAACACACAAAACCACCACCCACTCACATATACATACACACACGCACAAACATATTTCGAATGTTCCACAGAAATAAATCTTCAGCCTAAATATAAAATATTACGTTAACAAATATTTCTCTTATATATATTGTTGATCACTAGTGAAATTTTAGTACATAACGTAGTATTTCCCAGAAAAAATGTATCCAGTGAAACAGGTTTCGTCTATTGAGAAATCATGGCTGATAAAGAGAGTAAATGACAAAACAGGAAGTTAAAAAAAATAATACGCGTCAAAATAGAAAATCAGACAGATTACTGTGACTGTGTTATTGACAACCTTAAGCAAAATATGAATAAAAAAAATTTTTGACTCACCTTTGGTAAATCAGAAATTAGAACCGATCTTGATGAACTGTCAATACCCACATGACAGAAATCAGCCAACGAATGATGACTTGAATGTTTTTTTAAAAAAATCACGTAATGCCATGTTCCTTTGTCACAATAGTGAAGTCAAAGGCGCTGTCTGAGGACACCTGGTGCTATTATTAGTAAGCACACACCCTCTAAACTGTATGAGACCATCTTCAAGGATCTCCGTATCCCTGTTTCAACAATGCAATGTATTATTAAGAAGTTTCCTAAACATGAAAGTGTCAAGAACTTCCCTGAAAATGGGCGTAAAAGGAACATTGAACAGAGATTCAAATCAATGTGAGCCATGGAAATAAACACGTTGTAAAGATGTGAAGGTCCACATGAAATAATCTGGAGTAATTATTTCATCAGATACAATACGCCGCACAGCAAGCAAGTCGTATATGGGCGAAAGCCCAGGGGAAATCCTATTACAGAAAAAAGACATGAAATGAAACGATTTACCTTTGTTAAAGAGTACCTGGACAAAGCACAATGCTTCTGGAAATAAGTTCTGTTGACAGACTAAAAAAGAAAGTAATTTTTGGCAATGCACACAATATTTACAGACGGCAAAATGAAACTTATGAGAAAAAGAATAACTTACCAAAAGCTAAGCATTTTAGAGGCTCCATCATTTTGTCTGGGGTTACTGCATCTGCTACTGAAGGCCTTGATCGTTTCAGAGGTGGCATGAAATCTGAGCATTATCAAGGAATTTTACAGCAAAATCTGTTACCCAGTGTACAAAAACTAGGTTTGAGTCGAAGATCTTGGGTTCGCTCGGCAGATAATAATGCAAGTCATTTATGCAAAAGTAAAGAGTGAATGGTTGGAAAGGAAGAAATGGACTGTTTTAAATTGGCCACAAATGGGCCCCGATCTTAATTCAATTGGAAATCTATGGAGTCAGCTAAAATCTGTCATTGTATAGATAAAAGAGTAATGTAAAAATGTTCAAGAGCTTAAAGAAATTTGCAAAGGAAGGGTGGGAGAAAATATCAACTGATAAGTGTAATAAGCATAAAGATGGTTTCCAGAAACGTTAGAGATCTCTCATCACTGCCAAATGCGGGTGTACATTCAAATATTATGGAGGCGTGCCTTTATAATTGTCTATGACATTTTTTTTCCTCTTCAAAATTACAAACTTGTAAGTTGAAAAATATTGGCTTAAGTTCCTTTGGGAAATCAATTAAAAATTTCTTAAGTTAGAAGAGCGCTAATAATGGCGACCAAGGAAACGTTTTATTCCAATATGCTCCAAAATTCCTATGGTAACATTTAATTTTCAAGATTAGGAGTAAGTTAAAATAATAATAATAATAATGATAATAATAATAATAATAATAATAATGATAATGAGCAGGGGAAGGAAGAGTAGGAGGAGGACATGAGGATATTAACAATTCAAGAAATACAAAAAAAATTGTACTCACAAGTTCAGCCCACACCTGAAGGGTTTTGTCCATCTAAAATAGATGTGATTCTTTTTTTCACAACTGCTCAGTGGAAAATGTCATGATGATATTTCTGACCTTAAGTCTCTAGTCGGGACGCCGAAAAATGAGTATAAACCAGAAACCATAGGAAATAAAAGAACAACAACAACAACAATGACAACGACAATAATAATAATAATAATAATAATAATAATAATAATAATAGGAGTAGTAGTATGAACATAACCCTGAAGTAGAGCTTACGAGTTACTTATGTTTGAACCTATGCCACACATACTGACATAAATTAAAAAAAAAAACTAATACGCCAGACACTGAGATTAAAGAAAAGAAACAAAATCATTCTTTCTCAAATATGCGTCAGATAAATCTTATTTACACTTTTTTCTTATGTTCTTTAAAATATAACAAAATATGTAAATATAAACACTAGAAATGTAAAAGTAAATGTGTCACCTGAAAACTATAGTATTAATTAATTGGAACACTGGGGTGATCAGATAAGAATGCAGACAAGTGAAAATAAGTGCTGTCCCACAGGCCTGAGCATCCAGCCTCATCAAAGCATCTTAGCTAAATATATATGGACCTGGAACTAGACATTTCAAAAAACATTGTCATTTAAACACAAACACTAATCCATTAACGACAGCAGCACTAGGGATGGTTAAAATATATGCTGATGAATACATTAAGAAAATCACAGAAAACGAAGTATCCTATTGTTCTCATATAGAATAGAATAATAATTATCAAAACCTTGTAACAATTATCATTGTGTATTTATTTATACATTTCTTGTCCCATCTGCAGTGAGAAGGGAGGAAAAACAAGTTAGTAAATTTATGATTTATTTATTCACTTAGTCGTTCCGATAATCTAATCACAAAAAGTATTTATCTACATTTAGACAAAATTAGTTCACAAGAAAAATACAAAGATTGATTAATCACTTCCTTTACTCCAGACTGCAGTCTTATTTGTTCAAGCCTTTCATGTGAGACACTCAGATACCATTGTCTATTAAGTGATTGTCTTGCTTCAAATTGGTCGAAATAGGTTTTGTCGACGGCGTCTTTTCCATTCCGTTTCAAGTCTTTCTTCCAGGAGATATTTCCATTTCACTGTTATATTAAACGCGTGAAACATTTTACATGAAAATATGCTGAGCAAAAAGCGATTTATATCATACCAGGGGTAATCAATGAATCATAGATACCAGTGAACGTCTAAATATATAAAGGGAACGGATCAATTAAATGATTCATTGGCCTCTATTTTACATGTGAATTCTTTATCCCGGCTTTATTGGTTCTCAATGCTTTGTTTCAAGATGTTTGCTTCATTGCATCTCACTATTAAAACTTTCTAACCATTAATTAGTTCAATAATAATAATAATAATGCCCTGATGCTACAGCAGGAACATATTCTGATCTTAATTGTAGGTCCAAACATAAACACGGTGGCGTAATGGACAGCGGTTCGGATTGCGGAATCGGAGAGCCGAGTTCGAATTCCAGTCGAATCCGTTAAATTCACTTACGTGGTAATACCCCAATAGCTAAGGATACGTGGTAATAACCCAATAGCTAAGGATACGTGGTAATAACCCAATAGCTAAGGATACATGGTAATATCCCAATAGCTTCTATATAAATAGCATGGCAGACGGATTCTACAACAGAAAGAAATGGCAACCGACTGCGGGAAAAAAAATCTATCTCGTCAAATCGAAAGATAAGTGATCACCAAAGTAAATATCCTGTTCAAATTTCTTTGTCTGTTGCTTGACCATGGCAAATTGTCCCCAGTTGCTGACATACAACGAATCTTTGCTTATGAGCGGTAATAGTATAGGGCATTACGGTTGGTTGTCGAGCGTGTTGATTGAAGGATGACTCAGTCAAGGTGCCCTGGTAGTTGCCTGGAGATATTTGTGAACATTCTCAAGCGGAGATCGTCTGAGCAGACTGGGTTACCAGACCTGAATGTAACTGGGTCATACTTCCAAAGTTATATGCTGATTTAATCAGAGCCTGTCAGCATATCGCGCATATTTGACTGTAATACACTTGCCTGGTATAGATTTTAAAACTCTATGGTTTCCATGTCTGCTTTAAAAAAAAATTGCTGCAGATGGTACGACGTCGTGTTCAGTTATCAAGCGAAAGCTCGCGAGGAACCGAAATTAAATCTTTGCAAATCCTGTTACCAATTAAACACCAGAATGCATTATAAACGACATTGTCGAATAGAATAAAGGATAAACTGTTTCTAGACACAGATTCCTACCGTTCAGCCTCAGATCTGATTTCATTGGTTGACTCATAATTCATAACAACGATTTACATAAATAATTTCAGAACACCCGAATACAGTGGTTCCCAAACAGTGCGACGGAAGAGGATAGCAGATGAGGCGGAAGATGATAGCAGGTGAGGCGGAAGAGGGTAGCAGGTGAGGCGGAATGATTGAAAGACAAAAATTTAGAAATAGTTTCAAAAAATCTATATACCAAAAATAAATATGATTTCAAAATTGAAAATATTATTATACAGTACTTGTAACTGCATGCATAAGTCCCGGTATAAATACTTATAATTATTGAACGACTTCATCATTGTGATATGTTTGCGTTATATCAAGTATTAAGAATATAGAAACTAGGGTCTGTAAATTGAAGGACAGAGTTATCATTTTTTTTTCACTTCGAATCCGCGGTCATCTCTCTTTAACCCTTTCTCTCTTTTTATTTAATTATTAAATATATTTTTTATCACATAAAATTTTGTGTGGCGCGAGCAAATTTGAACTACTTTGCCCAAGAAGATAACGATTGACATTAAATTTTAATGTTTGAGTATCAACGTTCACTGGGAAGCAAGAAGCAGGAAGTGAGTTCCACAAGAGAGAAGTGCGACAGAATAAACGGTTAACATAGAACTTATGGTAACATCTAGCCATTTCAAATGTAAAATGATGAGACTTTGCTGCCAATCTAGTGTTGTGCTTATATTCAGAAAGTTCATCAGAAAAATTAAAGTATTTATAGAAAAGGCAAAGGGAAGCTATGTTATGGCGGTGGGAAATCTACTGAAGCGGAGATGCCAGGTCAGGACTGATAATATTGCAGATTCTTCTTTGGATTTTATCAAGAATCTATAAATATATAGCAGGAGCACTGGACTAAATGTGGCAGTAATATTCAATGCAAGGACGAATGGTAGACTTATAAATATACAAAATAGATTCTGACCAAATCCTTCCTATTCTCCTTTGTCTTTGAACAAACATTATGACGAATGGTTACAATCAGTTATTATAATGTTCTTTCATTCTTCTTCCAAAGATAACTTTAAATAACGTGCAGTCGCAAATCTTACTAAAAGTTTCCGTTCCTCATTTAACTTGTGATCTTTGTTAACGACAGTAACGTTCTTAGCAATATAGTATAACGCAGATGACAGTGTGTTATGGTAGAAACAGCAACAGAAATACAGGAGCTTTGAATACAAGGTAGTAACCAAAAGGTGGAATGCGACAGAATGTATGGTTGTCAGCAAGAATAAAAGCCCAAGATATGAGCTAAGACTTGGAATTGTATATTCCAAAATATAACAACAAATCTACAACATAAAACACACGTATTCCCGCCTCTAGTAATTATGTCCACAGAAACATGTATATACACAAAAGCTGAGTATCATCTACCATGTACTCAATTGTGAAACCAGAATAACATCTATCACATTTTTACAACTTCAAATCTCCCACGAAAATTAAATTTTGCCATTAAATGACCCATAAGAGTTGCTATACATTTAAACAAACAATAAAAAAAAAATAAAAAAAGAGACGGAAAATGAGACGCCAAAATCTACTGGAATAGCCAAAGATATCTCCCCAAAAAGCAAAGAAAGTGAAAAAAATTCGTTTGAAACAAAGAAGAGTGCGTAGCCATTAGTTAATAACTCTCCTACACTGGACAATTTTATCACAGTTGAATAGAAGACTTAAGGCGTATTGGGATATAGTGAAAGATGGATTCTAAAAGGTAAGCAAAATCGTAAAAAAACAGGAAGATCTCGTTAGAAACAAAGAAATCAATACTGAACTGTTATGTAACATTAGTCGTCCTCTATGGCAGTGAATGCTCGGCAATCTCCACACAGATAAAGAAGAGACTTGAGGCAACAAAAATGTCGTTCTGCAGAACCACATTTTTGTTGCCTAAAGTCTCTTCTTTATCTGTGTGGAGATTTTGGCTTCTCATTTGTCGTCATCTTTTTTTTATTTGATTTGTTTGTTTAACTTGCATATCAACTCTTATGGGTCGTTTAATGGCAACATTTAAGAAGTTAAAAAAAAGAGGGAACAGTAGAGAGAAAAACTTGATCAGAACATCACAACAGGAAGAGGAATTATCATGTCAGCTTAGAGAAAATTAGAAAAGATCCAACTCAACCCATAAGACTTAGTTCGAAGCGTAGCGAAAAGTATGAAACTTAAACCGTATTCAAAACCTATCAGGCACCTTGTTACTACAGGCAGGACAGAAGTTTACAATGCTAGAGGGCTGAGATCATCTTGAATATATATATATATATATATATATATATATATATATATATATATATATATACACTACTTAATACAATCCTTAGTCGATTGCCATTGATTAATATTAAGGAAAGTCCTCAAGGATTTACATATATTATCTTACTTATCCTACCTAATTCTGTTTTAGTAGGGTTTATGAGTCTGTATTCAGGGTTATTAATGAAATTACTTTTATGATCTTTTATGGTGATAAAGCAAGTATTCAAGTTTATTTTCTCAACCCGATTACCTAATTCACCTTCGGAAATACGCACTTTTATTGCGCTGGAAGGTGTCGTCAGTGATGCAATTACTCAGGTCATTGGGTAGTTTCGGGCCTTACAACATCATAACATCCTCGCTGAGTCGACCCCGTCAGAGCTGATCAGGCTCCGACGCACCCTCCTTCTGTACCCCGCCCTGCGACACTTGTTTTTATAATTATCTCAGCCGACTTGTACTCGATACTAGCAGGATACACATAGGGAAAGTCCATAGCGCTCAGGTAAGTTGGGTTATTCAAAATGTCAGAAGGAAGAAATTTTGTTAATTTGTTGCTAGTTTTTAAGTTTATATATTAAAAACAGTGATAATAATATGACCCATCCAGAATGATTGTAGGTTAACCGATTAAAATAAATGTACTTATAAAAATGTGAGTACAATAAACTACATCTATATGCGTTTATACAAGTTTTCCGGTTTACAGTTGAAATGTCACTATTATATTATCCCAAGCCCCCCCCAAAAAAACAAACTTTTTTTTTTTTTTTTTTTCTGTATTATAATTTAATATGACTTTCGGTCTAAAATTATGTACAAGACACTAATTCCCTAATCCCCTGAAAAAATGAGTTTTTGCGAAAAAAAAAAAAAATTCAAATTTATTAATTAAGAAACTAGCCTCTTTATTAATTTTAGTCTCTATGTCATCTGGGGCTTTTTTATAATGTTTTATTACTTTTTTATGTAATATTTTTTTGTATTTATTGGGGCTCATTTTATATAAGAATTTAGATTAATCGGCTTTTATGTAGATGTTCTTATCTTCCTTTATCTCTTTTATGTTTTTAGTGATTTGCTGTTGCACATTATTATTTCTTATTTTCCTATATCTTAATTTTTTAATGATGCCGATTAGTCCCGATTCGAATCTATTAAGTTCCTTAACATACGGGGGGGGGTCATTGGTTTTAAATCCGTAGCTCTCGTTGGTTTTGCTATTAGGTTTATTATTTAGACGAAAATATGCTCTCCACCTCATATTTACCATAAACTTTTCTATTTTTCTTAGCAAACATAACTCGTATGAGTGGCGGTCAGGTATAGGTATGTTTCTGAGTGAATAACCCATGTCTACACATTCCATATTAATTGATTTAAAACAGCGCTCGATAGAGTAACCTAGAGCTTTATGAATACAGATATAGGTCTGGTAACTATACTCGTTTCGAAAAACCCTCGAATTTTTTATTTGCCAATAATCAAATCAATCTCGAGGGAAAAAAGATTTTAAAAAGTTCATATATATATATATATATATATATATATATATATATTTTTTATATCAATCCTTCATGAGCTTCCGAACCTTAGCTATGTTAAATTAATGAACATGTCATTATCATTCATGATCGAATGCATCAAAATTCTTCTGCTAAGCTTGGGGAGTAATTATACATTCTTATTGTTCAAAGGAGAGTTCAATAGTATTATAAAAAACGTCGGAGATTTCCAGTAAGATACATTTAATCATTTCTAAGGTATAATGGCTCAGAGCTTAATCTAGTAATTGGACAATTTTGCTGACACGATTGGGACAGTTTTGCTGCTACACCCGATATATATATATATATATATATATATATATATATATATATATATATATATATGTATGTGTGTGTGTGTGTGTTTGTGTGTGTGTACGTATGTGGGTTTTGTGTGTGTGTGTGTGTGTGTGTGTGTGTGTGTGTGTGTGTGTGTGTGTGTGTGTGTGTGTGTGTGCGTGTCGAACACGCGTCAGTAAAGAGACACAAGTGACCTGTGATTGAATGTGGACCTTTGTTGCGTCCGGTTTTTTACGCTTAACAGCGAGACACTTTGGAATGTCTAGATACGGGCCTCTCTGCAATTGGCCAAGATTCGTGTCTTTGTAAGATGCCTCATGCCAATAAAAGAAGCGGGAAAACAAGGAGACGGCAAGACATAGTGTCTTGTGAAGTCGGTCCGGTGGGCATTTTGCTGTGGTTTCCGAGGTAGTTTTATTTTTATTACGGCCCGTCTCTTTCCATCTCTCTGTCTATTAACCCGGGTAGTTTCTGCGAGGTTAGGTGTTCCCCCGCATTCTCAACATACTCTTGGTTTACATTACGACAAATATGATAAAGTAGAGTGTCCATATGGTTACGCTTAATCTTAAAGTCTCAGAGCTCAAATGGGAGGGTAGCTATCATATATAGAAAGTTTCCCATGTCAAAATAGATGTATGTTTGAATTGCATTGAGATCTTATAAAATAAAAGCAACGTCAAAACCAGCAGTCAACGGTTGGCAAGACACGGTGTCTTGTGAAGTCGGTCCCGTTGGCATTTTATTCCTAAAGCTTCTGTGGTTTATTTTTGTTACCGCCTGTCTTTTTCCCTCTGTGTGTCTATTAACCGCCGTAGTTGCTGGGTGGGGGAGCAATCGGTTAGGTTTTCTGTCTCCAATCTCAACATATTCTTTGCTTACATTACAACAATATCGCTGAATAGGGAGGGAGAGAGATTGTAAAAACACAAATATCGCTTAGAGTTACGAAAGGCATGACGTTGTGAGGAGCCTGGATCATTCATTTGCTAAAGGGACATGAAAAAACTTCTCCTTACAGTTGCCAGTGACGTTCCTTCGCTGGTTCAAGATGCACAAAGGAGGATTGACGCCGCTTAATTTGGGTGGTCGAAAACCGGTAGTGATCTGACTGCAAACATCTTTAAATGTCTGGTATTTGTGAAAAGCCAATCAGTCAGTAAGTGCCATACGTGATACAAATTTGGGCAACCATGTCTCTTAGGATTCATGACTTACTAGGCAAAACGATTTTCTCACAATAGGTTGCCAATTCTTTCTGCGATAGATTGGTTGCTAACCAAGGCCATATGACCCGGTTTGTCCTGTTGTTTCATCTATAGCTGTTGGCGAGTAAAGATAGTTTCCTATCGGTATTTGCCCGTGAATTACATCAAAAAGTTTTTACTTTGGGCGAAATAAGATAATCTAAATGTGATCCCTTTTTATGAACTCAACTAAGCAAACCTCAAGATTTTCAACGAAATATTATATTATCAATGACCAATTCAGACTTAACTGAATTATTGAACTGGACCCACTAAACTCGCCATTAGCATGTTAGATGCTTTTATTATTAATAACAATTTGAAGAATGTCATAAAATTACGTATCGATCGAGGTTATAAAGACCTTGTGCAATTGTAATACTTCTAGTTACGGAGCAATATACTTGATATAATTAATATGTGCTATAAATATTCATAAGCCTGGTGTGTCTAGTTTTTTCTTGTTATTCGAGAAAATGATTATTGTCCTTTTGATCTTATTCTTTACGACCGACATTTTTTTTTTCAAAATTGCTATTGATTCTTTGGTTCACCAGAAGATAAAGAAAATTGCGTCTTTTTTGTTAGAAGAGCTCTCCTATCCAAAGATTGCTTAGAACACATTTTTACCCTCTCCGTCTCTCTCTATATATATATATATATATATATATATATATATATATATATATATATATATATATATATATATATATATATATATATATGAATAAAACAATGCTCATTATTTATCATTATCGTTTTATTTGCGATTTCTTTTGGATGCTAAAAAATGCATTTTTACCTCTCTCCGTCTATCTCAATATATATATATATATATATATATATATATATATATATATATATATATATATATATATATATATATATTTATATATATGAGTAAAACAATGCTCATATGTTTTATTTGCGATTTTTGGAGGCTGGAAAAATGTTGATGCTTAACGAATCTAGTATCTTGTCACTATTACTGCCTGAGACAACAACATCAACATCTAAGTGACCATAATAAACATATATCCACGCAAACGAGAAAGACGCCATGTCACCCTTCTCGAACACACATCAAATGTCAATGAATGAAGATATGATTAGGTAGACCTGTGGTCGGTAACGCGATCTATTGAGCAGAAGTATTAATGAATACACTCAGTAAAGATGACATGTATATTGCTTACACCTTCCGCTTATCTAACTATAAATTATGACATCTACATTATGATGTCTACACTATTCTAGGTGAGTGACCTGCTCGTCAAATCATGAAGCTTAAATGAAATTTTCTCAAATCTACAGATCAGTAGTACAAATCGAATTTGTCCGTGTACGCGTGTCTATTTTGCATTTAATATCCCGGTGCACAAAGACACACACACTTATATATATATATATATATATATATATATATATATATATATATATATATATATATATATATATATATATATATACCAATGTACTACCTCATCTACTGAGAGTCCTAATACTAATATGATATACATTGGGTCTACGAAGAATGAATTTAAAACCAGATGGAGGCAGCATAAGTGCTCTTCAACAATGTAAATAAAAGAAATCAGAGATATCTATCTAAATATTTTTGGCTTTTGAAGGAAATGAATAAAACACCAAAAGTAAAATGGAAAATTATAAACAAAACTAGAACTTGTAAAACTTTGGATGACCCATGCCCTTTATGCCTATATGAGAAACTACACATTATCAAGTTTCTAAATAATGAAAATTTATTAAACAATAGACATGAGTTAACGGGTTTTTGCCGACATCATCAAATTTTCGCATTGAATAATTAGCATAAAAACAAACAAACAATAAAATAATTTTTAAATTCCATAGTCTAAATAAATAGTTTAAATGCCCTACAAAGAAAAGAAAAGATAACTCTTTATGAAGTCGTCAAAAAAAACAAATGTTAGCGACTTCTGACAGATTTTTTTTTATATATACAAAAACCCTTAAAAAAAAAAAAAAAAAATAAATAAATAAATCTCCACAGACACTTAACCAGACGAGACGACGTCATCTTCCGCTTTAAATTTAGAGACCCCAACCTTACCTGAGATATTGATACAAATTATTAACCCTTACACCCCTTTTCTTTAAACAATTGCTCTAGCCGTTACCATAGTAATTTTAATTTCAATAACGAATATGCTTATAAAACGCGTAAATTTCAGGAATTAGTTATTCAAAAAAAAATAAATTTCGCTTGAAGATGGAACAGCGCTTGGTACTTTACTTCAATTTAATTCAAATAATTATATTGAAGTTTTCGGCTCTTGTTTTGAAACATGAGAACTCTTATGTAGCAATGGAATCCTATTTTTAAATAATTAATTATATTTATGCTCTACTTTTGTATCGAGCACTATGTTTGAAAAATAATAACAAAATTACTAGAAGAACTTTGGATTATTTACCTAAAGAGTTCTTTCCTATTTTCTATATGTATTTTACATTTATATATATATATATATATATATCTTCTCCCCCCCCCGGATATAGGTAAAATAGCAGAACAGAATGGGTTTTTGGACTACCGTAAAAATGGCAAACTACTACCTCATTTTTCGTTTCATTTCATTTTTGGAAGTGCTATCTGATGATCCGGCGTAAATTAATTATTATAATGGTACCTTAAAGGGGTCTGTTTTTCTTTTAAATATTTATATATATATATATAGATTGATAGATAGATAATACTAGTAGTAAATATACACATATATATGCAAAATATATAAATATATATACATAGATGCATACACATACATTTACATGTATGTCACCACGAAATGTATCTTTAATGTATTAGACATGCGACAACATTCATATTTCCCCCTTCCACTCACCTCTAGTATAAAAAAACCCCTCTCTGTTAAGTTTGAATCTCCCACCTTCTCTCGTCTGTTACCCCTCTCTTTAACACTAACATTCGTCCCACACTCTCATAATTACACACTCTCTAAATTCTATTTTTATTTCCGGAGTTGTTTGAATTTGTAGGTCTGATGAATTGGATCATATGTACGATTCAAGTGGAATAAATTATGACCATGGAATATTAGTGTTTAAGACTTTTTACTATATATATATATATATATATATATATATATATATAATCAGATTTTATTGAATAAATTTACACTTTAGTATTTCAAGACATTTTTGTGTAATTTGGCTAAATACGCCTGTTAAAATGAGATGTCGGTGTTACCTTCATTTTCTGCGAAATTTAGACGACAACTTATCTGTAGTTTCTGTAGTTTACTGCTACCAGCAAGCAGAAATATTTCTCCTCCTGATGATGGCCATTTTAGGCCGAAACTAGTCGAGGAATCTAAATGAATTAATAATAATAAAAAAAAAACGAAAGACTATTAATCTACAACCCAGTGTGTCTGAAGATTTTAATTTTTTTAATTTTTTTATTGTTCAATATATATATATATATATATATATATATATTATGCTACTAGTAATACTCGATTGGAAAAAAACTTCGAATAGCACAACTTGTAAGTCTATCAAAATAAATTGGTACCCGAAGAAAACAAAAGAACTCCAAACATCCAAACAGTGCGAAATAAATTGTTTAGTCCAAAAAAAAAAAAAAAATCCTAAGCGAGCAATAAAGCTAGAACGTAGAGCCCTCAATACGCTAAGTAGAACAGTGATATATATATATATATATATATATATATATATATATATATATATATATATATATATATATATATATATATATACCTACCTACTTAGAAGAAAAGAAAAGGAAGAAAACTCTAAATGAATTTGGATAATAAAAATAAAAAAGAATCTTAGATTCCCAGCACCCCTCTGCCGTGTGCATATGGTGTAGTCCTAGCAACATAACAAATTTATTCCTCTGAAATACTGAAGGACAAAACGCTTCACGAGATAACTTTTTCCACTTTGTCATGCAATTTCCCTATACTGTTCTTGATATATAAAAAGATATTTCGTTATCTTCATTATATATATATATATATATATATATATATATATATATATATATATATATATATATGATTAGTATATATTTGGGAAAGAATATTTCTTTTAAACATATTTTGTTAAATATAATGGACAAGGAAAATATTATTAATTTTCTATCTCATTCCTATATATATATATATATATATATATATATATATATATATATGTGTGTTTGTGTGTGTGTGTGTGTGTGTGTGTGTATGTATATATATATATATATATATATATATATATATATATATATATATATGAATGGATATATATTCATACATGTTTCATTAAATAATATAGACAAGTGTTCTCTATTTATTTTATGTAAATTATTTTCATAATATCTGATTAGCTTATTAACATTATCATTAAACAAAGAAAGAAATATTGATCCATATTTTTTTTAATCCAATCTAAGCTTTCGGCTTACATAACCCATTATCAAAGATGCCAATTACTGTACAATATATTAAGCAATATACGGACAAGGCAGTGATGATAGTCTGTCATTGTTTACATGGATGATTTCCAAGCAACGACAAACACGTGCATATAAGACGCTGGAAGCGAAAATCGCACCGCAGCTCATGCTTTCGACCAGTATATTTCGTTATATTCACTTGCGCACGAATACCTTTGGGAAAGTTATTAATCCATCTCTTCTCCCCACCCCCGGCTATAGGTTAAATAGAAGAACAGGATGGGTTTTGGACTACCGTAAAAATAAACTACTGCTGGAAAAATCGCCTGCCTCGTCAGTCATGTATCGAAAGATATATGATGACTTAAATGACTGATATTTCTTCAGGTGTCTTGATAACTGTAAAAACTAAAAAAATATTAATAAAATTTTTCTTGTGCGTCATATTTAAAGAAATACACACACACACACACACACACACACACACAATATATATATATATATATATATATATATATATATATATATATATATATATATATATATATGGGTGAAAATAAATGTGTGCAATTTTTTTGGTTTTTTATTTTAAATTAACCAATCAGGTAATGACAGGTTATTAATTTGTAACATATTAAATTTATATAAGCTATATATAATTTTATATAAGCTTTATACATATATTTTATAAATCATATATATATAAGGTATAACGATATATAATTTTACATATTTTTAAATATCAACAAACAGTATTTAAAATAGTAATATGACAAAAGAAATCATATCTAAAATTATGAAACTACCAGCGTCTTTCTTTTTTTTGCATGTGTAGACGTGAAAACATCAACAAAGCCTTGCCCAGTGAAATCCTAACGGATGTAACGCGTCACAAAATCTTTTTTTTTTCCAATTTGTCGTAATATATATATATATATATATATATATATATATATATATATATATATATTATTATTATATTATATTATAATAAACAGTATTAACAACATTTACCGGCCTGAATGCTGGAGGACGGATATATATATATATTGGATTTTTCCAATTTTCGAATAAATTGTGACACATTCAAATCAAAATGAGAATAACAAAATTTAATGCATATAAAATATCTCTTAGCCAGTTTTCGATGTTGCCTAAGTGTGTAAAATAGTTCTAAACAAGTTGTCACTTACAAGGGCTAGCTGAAAAGTTCATTGGTATGATGCTAGAGCCGTGAAATCTTGCATGCCTTAATTGAAATTCTTCTTATTACTAACTGCATTATTTCTTTCCTTGTAAAGTGATATGTGAATGTCCAAAGAAGACTTCAAATGGAACTTGTAGCGATTGCTTTAAAAAACGGACAACATTTGGCACCATGGCATTATCAGTTACCTTCAGAAAAAAGGGTTTCTTCACCATGGACTTACCTGCTGACATGGTCGATAAATTAGGAAACAACGCATCAGTTTTATTAACAGTGCAAAAGTGGACAGCTGAATTAAGAAGTGGAAGGGAGAATCTTGCCTATGGCCCAAATTCTGAATTCCTGCAACTGCCATCACTGAGGGCAACATCGATCGTCTTTACCACAAGGTGATGGATGATATGCAATTGACTATAATTCAAATAGCCAATGCTATTATCGTATCTCTTGAGTAGGTTAAGACGATTCTGCTCAATAAACTTGGCATTGTTAGCTTCTGCTCAATGCATTCCATGTTATTTTACAATGGTTCAAAAGTGTATAAGGCACGGGAAAATCTTGCTTGAGACAGATTCAACTGATTTCATTTAACGTTTCTTAACGCGACATGAGTTTTTATGTTCATTTAGGTCCACACCATCAATGGAGAGCCCTATGCAAACATTCTGATGCAGATACAAAAAGCTATTTTTATATAGGAATAAAGTTTCGCTGCCAACACTCGAGTTTGAACACAGATCACCAGAGAGCAAACACGGGTGATCCCATTAAATAGATCACGTGATGGTGAATATATATATATATATATATATATATATATATATATATATATATATATATATATATATATATATATACATATATATTGGCGTGTCTAATTGATTACTGTACGGATTTCTTCGTTAGTTCGATCCTCACTGGACATCTAAGCTAAGCTTGGAAAATCCCTATACGGATTTCTTCGGAAGTGTACATGTCAAACTCCTTGCCTCCGGACAGAGAGTAACCCAGACCAACCTGTACCGAAAAACGGTTAGAGACAACAGGTCTACGGACTCGGATAACACACAGTAAAATTGGCCTTGTGCCGCATCCGGCCGCGTGGGGTGTTTAGAGATAATCTTACTCTACTGATTACTTCGGAAGTATGCTGCTCGAACTCTATCTCCGGGCAGAGAGGATCCCTAGACGAGGATATGCCGAAGATGAGAGTTTCGTCTCCGGGCAGAGAGGATCCCTAGACAAGGATATGCCGAAGAGGAGAGTATCGTCCTTCGAGAGGAGAGGATCCCGCAGACGAGGATCCTGAGGAGGATAGTGCCTCGAAGGAACCCTAAAGAGCAGAGTATCGTCTCCGGGCAGAGGGATTCTTCACCATATGGAAGAGGAGAATATCTCTCAGGGGTAGAGAGGATCCTGACGAGGATATGCCGAAGATGGTCGAGAGGATCCCTACGAGGATATGCCGAAGAGGAGAGTATCGTCTCCGGGTAAGAGGATCCCACGAGGATATGCAGAGAAGTTTTCTCCGGGCAGAGAGGATCCCTAGACAAGGATATGCCGAAGAGGAGAGTATCGTCTCCGGGTAGAGAGGATCCCTAGACGAGGATATGCCGAAGAGCAGAGTATCGTCTCCGGGCAGAGAGGATCCCTAGACAAGGATATGCCGAAGAGGAGAGAGTCTCGGGTAGAGAGGATCCCTTATGCCGAAGAGCAGAGTATCGTCTCCGGCAGAGAGGATCCCTAGACGAGGATATGCCGAAGAGCAGAGTATCGTCTCCGGGCAGAGAGGATCCCTAGACAAGGATATGCCGAAGAGGAGAGTATCGTCTCCGGGTAGAGAGGATCCCTAGACGAGGATATGCCGAAGAGCAGAGTATCGTCTCCGGGCAGAGAGGATCCCTAGACGAGGATATGCATTCTCCGGGCAGAGAGGATCCCTAGACGAGGATATGCCGAAGAGCAGAGTATCGTCTCCGGGCAGAGAGGATCCCTGACGAGGATATGCCAAAGAAGAGAGTTCAAATCCGGGCAGAGAGGATCCCTAGACATGGATATTAAGAGGAGAGTATCGTCTTAGAGAGGATCCCTAGACGAGGATATGCCGAAGAGCAGATTCTCGTCTTCGGGCAGAGAGGATCCCTCGAATAAACTCGTCTCCGGCATTGACAAGGATATGCCGAAGAGGAGAGTTCTCCGCCCTAGACGAGGATATGCCGAAGAGCAGAGTATCGTCCCCGGGTAGAGATGATCCCTAGACGAGGATATGCCGAAGAGGAGAGTATCGTCTCCGTGTAGAGAGGATCCCTAGACGAGGATATGCCGAAGAGAAGAGTATCGTCTCCGGGTAGAGAGGCTCCCTAGACGAGGAAAATCGAAGAGAAGAGTATCGTCTCCGGGAAGAGAGGATCCCTAGATTATGCAAGAGAGGCCCCTAGACGAGGATATGCCGGAGAGAAGAGTATCGTCTCCGGGTAGAGAGGATTTCGAGGATATGCCGAAGAGAAGAGTTCGTCCCCGGGTAGAGAGGATACCTAGACGAGGATTTTGTCCCTGGGTAGAGAGGATCCCTTAGACGAGGATATGCCGAAGAGCAGAGTATCGTCCCCGAGACGAGGATATGCCGAAGAGAAGAGTTTTCCGGCAGAGAGGATCCCTATGTTCATTGCCGAAGAGCAGAGTATCGTCCCCGGGTAGAGATGATCCAAACGAGGATATGCCAAGAGCAGATGTCCCCGGGTTGAGAGGATCCCTATGCAAGAGAAGAGTTCGTCTCCGGGTAGAGAGGCCCCTAGACGAGGATATGCCGAAAAAGAGTATTTTAGACGAGGATATAGGAATAGAAGAGTATCGTTTCGGGCAGAGAGGCTCTCTAGACAAGGTTATTCCGAAGAGCAGAGTATCGTCCCCGGGAGAGGATCCCTTGACGAGGATATGCCGAAGAGAAGAGTCGTCTCCGGGCAGAGAGGCACGAGGATATGCCGAAGAGCAGGTATCGTCTCCGGGCAGAGGGATCCCAGACGAGGATATGCCGAAGAGAAGAGTAGAGAGGCTCATATGCCGAAGAGCAGATTATCGTCTCCGGGCAGAGAGGCTAGACAAGGATATGCCGAAGAGCAGGGTATCGTCCCGGGTAGAGAGGATCATACAAGGATATGCCGAAGAGGAGAGTATATCCCTATATATATGCCGAAGAGCAGAATATCGTCTCGAGAGACAGCTACCCGACCCCGTTTCTACGGGATGATTACTGAGCCTACGGACTCGAAGACCCCACTTAAACTCTCCGGCTCGTTCGATTAGTTATCGATCCTCACTATTCGGTTGTTACTTTTCGATCGAGTATTATCGTGTAAGTACTATTAGTGCGAGTGCTATTCGAAGGCGTCTGATATAAGTATTGTTTAACGACGTTACTATAGCTGTATCTACGATGACAAAGTCAATATTACAACGAAAGTGACAACCAGCATTCGTTGACATCACAAAAGCTATCACCCAGGAAAACTGACGAAATGGGTCTTGTTTCCTCAGGCGAATGTTCCAGCACAGCACACAAGTCCTTGGAATTATGGTGTAAATGGACGACTGGCTAAAGTCAGTAGTCCTGATACAAGAAAGTCATTCCCAAGTCATGTGCCACTGTTGATCTTTGTGAGTGTCTTCAATATGGACATCCAGAACCTGGTTTGTATGAATGTTTAAATTCCTGTAGACACCTGCTCTAGATGGATGACTGTTGCAACATCACCAACAAGGTACTGTCCAATATGTTCAGTAATTTACTAAAATGACCATCCAAGCTTCACAAGGGTGTGCAACTCAACCTCTCTGAAATGGCTGTAATTGAACAAAATAAACTATATATGCATTCATGTGGCACGACCACTGCAGGCAATGTACTCTTTCACAGCATGCATCACCATTTAATGCCTTAACACAGATGGTGCACTGGTATGACGAGATGACTGAAGACTGAACCACTCGCCTATGCATTATGTATTCAAATTAAAATAAGAATTATCTTTGAATGTTTCAAATTTATTTTCCTCTGTGGGCATGTATATATCAGGTATCTCCTAAATGTTTTAAAACAGAGCATACCATGATGACAAAAATGCCCCAAACTTGACAAAAAACAAAGGATTATTTTCGAAATGTTTGTTAATATTAATAGGAAAGACCAAAGTAGTGTTTGATTATTTTATTATTTTTTTAATCCTTTCTAGCACGTGGGAAATTATGTTTAAAAATGTTGTTTTTCTTGCATCAGTGGGTGGGCCAAAGATTAGCTATGCGTGACTGTGGCTTTCAAATGGTTGATCAGCCACCCTATTCTCTTGATTTAGCCTCATCTAAATATAATCTGTTCCCATCTATCATTCTGTATTGCAGCGATGATAATGTCATATCTGCTGCTGATGATATTTTTGACCAACAGAATGAAAGGTTATTCAACAATGGGATCTAAGCACTGCAACACCATAAAAGAAGCGTACTGGCTGTAAGGGGAATTATGTAGAAAGCAAACTTAATTTGGTTGCATTTCATGTATGGTGAACTTTTCAGCTGACATTCGTATATAATAATAATAATAATAATAATAATAATAATAATAATAAAACGGATTTCTGATAATTGTATGTTTAAATTTTAAATATAATATTCAAATAATGCCAGGATGCAGGTAATAAATTGCTGTCTACAGGAATTAATATATTTAGTACTTGATAATGACCAAAATTGCCGAAATTACTCGAAAAAAACAACAAAAAATATCAATTTCGGTCTCTTTATGCAAACCAAATAAAAAAGTCGCAAAAATACAGCCTAATACAACTTGTTAATTCATAAGAAATCGAGTTACATAATATATATATATATATATTCATGCACGTTTCATTAAATAATATAGACAAGTGTTGTCTAGTTATTTTATGTAAAATTTTTTCGTAACGTCTGATAAGTTTAATAACATTATCGTTGAACGAAGAAAGAAATTCACAATATTGATCCATATTTTTTTAATACAATCTAAGCTAAAAAGAAATAAACTCATCAAATTTATTAAACTTATCAGACGTTACGAAAAAATTTTACATAATATAAATTGACAACACGTGTATATTATTTAATGAAACATATATGAATGAAAAGATGCTACCTAAATACACACAATATATATATATATATATATATATATATATATATATATATAGGATAATAAAATATAGCTTTAAGATATGCTATATTAGAGGGATTAGAGGGATAGAGCGTATGCAATATTATTATTAATATCATTATTATTAGCTTAACGTTATTTTTAGTGGATAAAAATATTTGAGTAGAGAGTGCGTTTATTTGTTGAACATGATATTTATTTGTTTATTTTAGACAATTTAAAGAAAATATATGATTTTTTTTAAGCGTTTCACCTCAAGCAAGGCGTGAAGACACTAGGATGCAAGGGGTTACAGAAAATTTGGAACAAGATCAGATAGGAGTGATAGAAGAAAGGATGAGGAGAAGGATAGTGGATAGATCAAGGCAACTGGAGATGTCGATTGACATTACATTTGAATAGCTGGAGATTATAGCTCTCAGGGAAACTGGAATAGGGAAGGAAGTTCCACAGGTGAGAGGTGCGAGACATGAAGCTATTGGAGTAGAAGAGACGGCTACATTTAGGAGTTTCGACAGTGAAGGGGTGAGATCGAGATGCCAGCCTCATAGGGCGCTTGAACTCATGAAGTCTGGGAACCAGCGAATGCGGCTCCTCGGAGCAATTGCCATGAAAGTATTTGTAAAATAGAGAGGCGACGGCGCGTCTGTGAGAAAGCGATTGTAGACGAGATGCCAGATCAGGGCCAATTATATTGCATATCCGCCTCTGGAGCCTATCAAGGACCCCGAGGCAAACAGAAGGGGCTCCAGACCATATATGGCAGCAATACTCCATGTAAGGGCGAATTGTTGATTTGTAGATCTGGTCGATCGATTCCGGGGAGAAAAATTTCCTGGCGCGGCACAAGGAGCCAATTTTCCTTGCGGTGGACGAAGTAATTGACTCAATGTATTTGTTCCATCTCAGGTCAGCCGTCAACGTGAGACCGAGCAGCCGCAGAGAGTTGCTCTCGAGAAGTTGAGCGTCAGACATTCTCCGGCAGGAGACGAACCTTGAAAACCGGAAATGAAATGTAAAAAATGAAGGTTCAAAGACACCTCGTTAGGTCATGAATTTTTATTTTAGAAAATTTCGATTGTCATTTTTCGTTATTTTTTTCCTTTCGTATTTTGGAAAACTAGCTACGAATTGAGGGACGATGGAGGCAATGGATAGCGGCTTGGATTGAGGAATCGGAGAGTCGAGTTCGAATTCCAGTCGAATCCATTACATTCACTTACGTGCTAATAACCTTGGGAAAGGTATGAACCCTCTTCTTCTCCTCTCCCCAGCTATGGGTATATAGCAAGACAGACTGGGTTCTATAGACTTAGATAGCAAATGGTCTACCGCAGAAAGAAATAGCAACCTACTGCGCGAAAAAAAAAATCTGCCTCGTCAGTCATGTATCGAAAGATACATGATCGTATAAGCGTGTATCACGCATGTCACATAAGTGATTGACTGAGTTACTAATTTATACTAGAACAACATTTTATCTGCCTTTTGCTTTGTTAAATTAGTTTTATTTTCTTTTTCTCTCTGCCTCTCTCTGAAGAACTGAGAAATTCTTTCAAATATAGGACTAATTTTTTTGCTGCGTTGCATCTTTTATAATTCGAAATATTAAAAAAAAGAGATGGTTCTTGTAGTCAGACATATTTTTTTCTGTTTTATCGTTGATACCCTAGAGAGAATAAAATTTATGGCACTTTTTTTAACAATATTGCGATGCTGAAAATTGCGAAGTCCAGTCCATTTCAAGCACCATGAAAAAAAAATGAGCAGACAAAAAAATTAAACATCAAACATTTTTTTCAAAAGCTTTTCAAACTGGTTGAGAACATTAGAGTAGCCACATCGCACGCATACACACACACAGACACACGCACAAATAC
>CAHIKZ030000529.1:657500-732500 GCA_903632075.3 Acanthosepion pharaonis | reverse complement strand
TTCGAAATAAAACCTATAACCTGAATTTAGTAATCTTTTTTTTTAAATAACTACGTTTATAAACATGTGAACAATATAAAAAAAAAACAAATAAATTTAAATTTACGAATAACTAAATAAAATCTAAAAATATGTGGAAAGATAGCTTGGGACGTGAAAGTGACAATCTCAATGCAGTATTCATTCCTATGTTTACACTCCCTAATTCTGTATGTAAAAATAAGAACACGTGTTGTAAGATAGATGTGTCAGAAAAATAGAGACCGTCTAATTTTATCGATTGATAGGAACACAGCCTTGGAAAATTGCGGAAAAGCTGAATGAAGATCATAAAACATTCCAAAAAGAAATTGAAAATATTGGTAAGAGGAAAATAAAATCTTGCGTTAAGAATGTCACGGAATGTGATTTTAAGAATAATAAAAAAAAGAATAATGCGAAAGAAAATTAAAATGACCTGCGAGAAGCCGTTGGAAAGAGACGACTTGTATTTCGAAGGCAAGCAAAAAAAAAAAGATTAATATAATGAACATTAGCAAAAGACATGAAAGCAATAAAACTATCAGCCTTGAGTAAATATCACAAAGAGAAACGTGACGTAAAATAATGGCGGAAAAGATGCTGACTGATTTCTCACCAGTATGTTTTACTGATGATGGATAAAGGATACGTGTACATTCAGTAAATATTTGGAAAATTTTATCTGTCTATATATATCAGGTCATCCCATAAGTTCTGTCCGAATTTTGAATAAAGAAAACAAGTAACCAAATGTTACATTTAATTACAGATTCAATCAACAATGTATTTTCCCTGATTATCTATGACTTCCTTCCATCTATTAACAAGCTTACTAATTCCATTACTGTAAAATTCTTTTGACTTTGATTCGAAGAACTCACAAATGTCAGTTTTAACCTCTTCCTGTGTTACAAAAGCTGTTTCTTCCAAATGATTCTGTAAGCTACGAAACAAATGGTAATCTGAAGGAGCAAGATCGGGAGAATAAGATGGATGAGGAATTTTCTCCCAACCAAGTTCTTCGATCTTTTGTGACGTGATTCTTGCTGTGTGGGGTCGCGCATTGTCCTGATGAAACATCACCTCTTTTCGATTCACTAGAGCAGGTCTTTTTTCCTCAAAGCTTGGTTCAAACGCTCTAATTGCTGACAGTATATTTGAGCATTAATTGTTGCATTAGGTGGTAAGAATTCAAAGTGGATTATTCCTTGGCGATCCCACCAGATTGAAAGAAGAACCTTTTGCCCATGAAGTTCCCTTCTCGGTTGTGGCTGGGGTCCTTCCCCTTTACCAAGCCACTGTCTATGACGCTTAACATTTCGATAAAAGATACATTTATCGTCGCTATGCAAAAAAGGTGAAACAAGTTGGCGAGAATGGAGAGAAGAGCAGATGTCAACTCGGGATTTGAGGTTGTTTTCAGACAATTTATGAGGCATCCATTTTCCAAGTTTAGGAACTTTTCGAAATTGTTTAAGGTGACGATGAACGATGGTTTGAACTGAGAAGCACTGCCAATTCCTCAGCTGATAAAGCAGGGTTTTCTTCAAGGGCTGCTTCAAGAAGCTTTTCATCAAACACAACTGGACGTCCGGTTCGATCTTCATCTTCAAGAGTGAAATCTCCACCTCTGAATTTTGCAAACCATCTTCTGCAAGTTCTTTCATTCATACATTCCTCTCCATAAACTGAGTGAATGTTTCTAGCCGCTTCGGCTGCTGAGTTTCCTTTCTTGAACTCATAAAGCATTATGTGCCTCAAATGATTCTTGGGTACTTCCATGTTAGCAGGGTTTTAATCAAACAAAGTTTAGTTTTATTGTTCTCTGAAATAAAATTAGATCAGTTTAAATGCATCTAAACATAAAAAATAATGTTCAGCTCCATTAGACATTATAAAATTTAGTTCATTTTAACAAATAGTTAAAATTCGGACAGAACTTGTTGGATGACCTGATAGATAGGGCCGGTTTGTACTCTCCCCCTCCCGGAAACACCCCACTGGGGGTGAGGAAGCAAGTTTGATTCTATACGTTGATTTATACGTTACAATTTGAACAAAGCACAACTGAGCACTAAATGATGAAAAAATCTTTTTAACATCATTTCAGGTTCTATATTTTTTATCCAAATCCGTGAATTTGTTTTATAATAACTCATGAAAAAAAGCACTATTTAGAATTCCCTATTTTCATCTATAATGTTGAATATGCTACAATTATTCAACATTTTTTTTCTTTTTTTTTTTTTTTAGTGTCCCATCTATGGGAAAATAGTGAACACCAACAACTGGGGTCAAAATATAAAATGTCAAATTGCATTAGAAAAATATCTATCAATACATTTTCATAGCAAAAGAATAAAATATTACCTCGTCCTAGGTATGACGATAAACTACATCACCCACCTCCAAAACAGTCAAAACACTATGAAAGTATGAAAATCCATTTTAATACCAGCAATACATTTTTGAAAAAAAAAAAAAAAATATTGCCAGCCATAAAAATGTTGTCGGCATTAAATAACCTATTAAAGTTGATATGCTGTAAAACAAAACAAACCAAACCAAAAATTACCAGCAATATATAGTTGGAAAAATACCAATGCTCACCAGTTTGGGGTAAAATGAATTTTAAAAAACATCGCTTCCAGCCAGAAGCATAAGCTTGCTGAGCTTTTAATTGTGATCACCTGCCTTATATTCAAGCAGCTTGAGATTTATTTCTTTTTTTCTAAGATCTCAGTCGACCAAATTTGGCACAGAAATATGTGTTGTTAATGAGAGTAGGGCTAGAGGATTCAGTGTTGAATACTTGCATTTTGTAAAACTCTGAAAACGGCTGAATTAAAACTGATCACGGATTTATCAGTAATTGCAAAATAGGTATATAAAAAGAACATTTAAAATAGGACGATATGAAAATTGCTGCGAAAGCAAACAGATTCCAGTAATTGACTCGATTCAGTAAACGGGATATATTATGGACGATCATATTCTGTTTCGGTCTCTCTTTCCTTTCTCTCTCTCTCTCTCTCTCTCTCTCTCTCTCTCACTTCATCACTTCTTCAAAGAGTCATATGCGCATCCAAATCGAAAATGATTGCTTCCAATTACTGTAGTGAAACGATTGATAGAATAGATAGGAGTGGGTAAATATCTACACAGATATATTTATAGGAAAATTCTTGTGTATGCATATGCACATATATCTTGTATATGTATATATACGTAAGTCGGATACAATTAGATAGATAGATAGATAGATATCGGTAAACATAGAAAGGTAAATGTATAAAGAGGATTAGACACTATATATATATATATATATATATATATATATATATATATATATATATATATATATATATATATATATAAGAAGGGTGGTGATGAACATATAAATATAGACTGATAAATAGATATGAACAAACTAAGATAGATAGATATGAATAGACTGAGATCGATAGATAGATAGATAGATAGATAGATATGAACAGACAACTATATATATATATATATATATATATATATATATATATATATATATATATATATTATGAAATGGAAAAGTCTGACAATTATTTTTAAGACATTTTATGTTTATACATTCTTTCTAAATATTTGTATCTATAAAAAGAATGTATAAATATAAAAATATTTTTAAATAAATTAATATATATATATATATATATATATATATATATATATATATATATATATATATATATATATATATATATATATAAAAAATTATTTATTTAAAAATATGATTCCAATATGATTTAAATAAATAATTATATTTATGCTCTACTTTTGTATCGAGCACTATTTTTTAAAAATAATAACTAAAATACTAAGGGACTTTGGATTATTTACCTAACCAGTTCCTTCCTATTTTCTATATATTTTCACATATATATATATATATATATATATATATATATATATATATATATATATATATATGGGAAAAGGTTACAGTTGTTCTAAAGAGAGAAAAGTGTATACAGTGTAACCCGGATATAAGAGACCCGGATACAAGAGAACCCCGGATATAAGAGAGATTTTCTCTGGTCCCAAATTAGAGCCTGTGTTAATGTATATAAAATAGACCAAACCCGGATATATGAGAAACCCGGATATAAGAGACTTCTTCTCCGGTCCCAACAACTCTCTTATATCCGGGTTACACTGCATTTTCAAGAGAAGAGAGAAGCCTCAAACGTTTTTGGTTATAATGTGGATGTCTTCAATATATATTATACTTTATTTTACATATTTTTGTTACACGGGTTTCCGGTCTCGCGACCTTCATCAGGCAAATAGTGGTTATTTACACATTTTATTAAAAGGAATTAATTATCCTTATGTTTTCCGATGTTCAGCTAGTAGTAATGCAAAATTTTCTTGGACTTGTGGAGAAAAGGTTCTTCTGCTTAAGGGGTAATAAATCAATGAGAATTGGTCAACATCAAATTACCAGACAACAGAAAACTCCTTCTATCACAGCACATCTACAAATGTAATCAAGGTAAATTTAAAATTATGCCAATATATTAATCACACAATCATTCTTACATACAAGAAAGAACTTCATAGACAAATTTAAACCAGCACTAAACAGATCAGAACCCCGCACATAAACACACATAATGTTCGAATACACAAGTCGGATAACACACACACACACACACACACGCGCGCGCGCACACACACACGCGCACACGCACGCGCACACACACACACGCACACATATACACGCTCCTGCGCACACACACACAGAGAATATATATATATATATATATATATATATATATATATGAAACGAACCCTATATAACATAGTAAGTATATATACATACATATATATATATATATATATATATATATATATATTCATTATAATAAAAAATATGTATTCATGGAGAAGGAATATGTACACACATTCTCGTAAAAACACACACGCACCACAATACACAAAAATGAAGATAAGTTTAAAAAGATATTTAAAATGTGATAAGCATAGTGCCACTTCCTTCGCCGTTTCTCTGACAAACCCTAATCTTTTTATTACACCTTAAACAGAAGAATAATTTTACAAGTCCAAGGAAATTTTGGACTACTACTACACACAAAAGACAATGGGTAAACATCGGGAAACTTTAGGAAAATTAATTTCTTTTAATAAAATGTGTAAATAACAACTATTTGCCTGAAGAAGGTTGCGAGACCGGAAACCCATGTAGCAAAAATATGTAAAATAAAGTATAATATATATTGAAGACATCCACATTATAACCAAAAACGTTTGAGGCTTCTCTCTTTTCTTTAAAATATACACCTTTCTCTTTTAGAACAACTGTAACCTCTCCTATCTATCTATCTATATATATATATATATATATATATATATATATATATATATATATATATATATATATATATATATATAAAAGTGAACATAGAAGTCAACACTTAGAGGTGACAGTCTGTTTCATGCTATATGCAATCGTCAGGCCACATATGCTGTTATTTTTCTCGGCTATTTATATATATATACGGGTTAGTGGTGCATTGTGGGTATTCTATTATGGCGGTTATTTTACCGGAAGTCGTTTTTTATTTATTTGGGTCAAATTATATTGCTCGTTTTTATTTTTTTTTTTATAGCAGATAGCATGAAACAGACTGTCGCCTCTAAGTGTTGACTTCTATGTTCACTTTTATATTTACACACGCTCTATCTCTGCTATTGAGCACTTTATTCCATAAATATAGCACACCTTAAAACTATATTTCTTTTTATATATATATATATATATATATATATATATATATATATATATATATATATATGCAGGGTGCGTCGGATAAATTGATGTCTAAATTACGCAAAAATGAAAACAACATTGACATTTCCTTTTAAAACATATATTTACCAAAATTACACAAGAATATATGCGAAGGAGTAAATTTATTCAATAAAATCGTCATTGGCTTCAACCACGGCCTCCAGACGACTTCAGAATCCCCTGCAAGTCTTGTGGACAGTGTCATTGTTTAAGTTGGTGAATACTACCATATTCCTAGCCTCCAGTTCATCTTTAGTGTTAAAAGGAGTTTTGTTCGTCTTTTGCTCAACTGTGCCTCACACATAATAATCAAGGCCGTTAGAGTCTGGGGAGGGAGATGGCTAAATTTAAGGGGTAATATGGTCGCAGAAATTGTCCGACAGCAATGACAGGGTTCTCCTGATTGTGTTGCATGGTGCAAGTTCTGTTGCCAAACATAGGGTCTTCCAGCAGCAACCCTCTTGACCAAGGGTAAAAGTACATCCTCAGAGCACTTGATATAGGCTTCCGTGCTGAGTCTGTGGGAACATTGTGCCCTTTTCTAGCAATGTTCAACTGACATTACTGTAATGTGCACTCGACAAAATAAAACAAACAACGTGCATACGCAAAATTTAAAATGGCGACAATTTACTCATCGCATCATGTGTATATATATATATATATATATATATATATATATATATATATATATATATAGAGAGAGAGAGAGAGAGAGATAATGAGAGAGAGATAAAAATTTCGAATGAAGTATCAAACACAGCAATGTAATACATTAAGATTCATATTCACACACGTAAACACACACACACACACACACACACGCATGTAATTATATAATAAATCAATAAAGCTAATGTAATTAATGACGAATTCGCTTCGCTAACAGATTAAATAAGATATTAACTAACTGACTACTCGTTGAACGACTCGATTCTTTTTTTTATTGTAAAATGGATTAAATATTCGGTCCACATTGCAAGTACTTTCGATAATCATATACTATCCTCAGGCATATATATATATATATATATATATATATATATATAAGGCATATATATATAAGGCAGGATGTGTGTGTGTGTGTGTGTGTGTGTGTGTGTGTGTGTGTGTGTGTGTGTGTGTGTGTGTGTGTGTAATGAATGCACGGCAGCAATTTTGGACGGATTTGCACTAAAATTTACATGCACATGCTCCAAGTTAGCGAGAAGGCCAAGACCGACTTTGCATTTCCCAACTCCCATCGTTAGTCGAAATAATTTTTTCATGCTTCTACGGCAGTTTTCATGTAGTTTGCGGCCATTTTCTACTGGCCAGAGTGAGAGCCTATAGTTGGCTGCCACGAATAGGCAGGAAGATTCTTTTGGCCAGGTTGAGAGCCAACAGCTGACTGACACGAATGTTAACTAGCATGCTAGCGTGCAAAAAAAAATATCGATAGCTGCATTCGTCACAAGTGGGAAAAATTTAAATCTGCATGGCACTTTACTCCAATTGGCTCATTTGCTTGCTTAAACTCAACGTTGATTCTGATTCTGGGTTGGGTGTGAAAAAGTATTTGTTGTTAACATTCTTTTTTCATTCGGTTTTTCCAGTTTCGTGTTCATTTTGTTTAGTTCTTATTTCGTAACAGATTTAATGTTTAGTATAGAGCTTAGAAAAAAATCGCAGTGTGAGATAGGCAAGAAGTAAGGCATGTAGCAACATCAGCACGGCAAAGGGCTCTCCTTTAAAGTCAAGGAAGGGCAAAAATATTTTAAGTCAAGTGATAGCGATTGCTGTACGAGTCGTACGATTTTTGAATCAAGCACGGGCAACGCCGGGCCATGCTATTATTATATATATATATATATATATATATATATATATATATATATATATATATATCTTATACGATATTACTAGGAAACTCTGTATTTAAGGGTTACACATGTATGAGTAGACGACCTTTTTGGTTTAACTGACTAATTAATGTTTAATGGCCAAGTGATCGAAAGTGTTTTTAATGGAAATGTACTTCGTGATAGGAAATTTACTGATAAAAAATTATGTCTGACGAAAAAGATAATTAATTGTTTTAAAATTACGTCGTTTACAATTCGTTTATAGAAATATTGTGAGCAGATGTAGAATTTCAAAATGATATTCTCATTTCTTAAATAGGTAACTTTGCTGTGGTTATTTACCTTGGTTTAATAGTAAAGAAGACAGAAAATGCAATACAGGTCTATTTTCTGTTGGGCGACACATTTTCGTTTATACACTTTTTTCAATTTCTACAAAGGTAAACATTAATCTCAGTATTAAAAGAGCAGACATAGAATAGTCATGAATATGACGATAAACTTCATCCGACAGCAAGGTTACTGATTGGGAGACTGGATTTTTTGAGGAGCGTTGAATCACCTCTTTAATGTTATTGTTCCCATGCCTACAATGGTCCGGCGGGGGGGGGGCACCTGGTAGGGTCCCAGCTATGGGCAAATAGTGAACCCCCAAACAAATATAATAATATGTAAGCATAAAAATACATCGCACTTCTCACTTGTGGAACAGCCTTCGTCTTACTTGCTTCTCTGATAGCTATAGTCTTCAGTTATTCAAATGCAATATCAATCGACATCTCCAGATGCCTTGATCTATTCCCCGCCTTTCTCGTCATCCTTTCCTCTTTCACGCCTCTTTACTATTGCTCCACACTTTCTGGGGCCTCTTGCGTTTTAGTGGCACGCCCGCCTTACTTGAGGCGAAAAGTTAAAAAAAAAAAACTTACCAAAAAAACATTTTATCTCTAGCTGGAGCAATGCAATTGCGTTCATAATATTTTGATTTGAGTATTAAATAATCCATAGAAATCGATATGCCGTTCAAAAAATCAGCCACACTAGAGAGAAAATTTCTCGTCCTGGATATCTACATCCATATCCTGGGCGATACAATAAACTACATACAACAGTAAGGCCTTTAATCAGGCGGTTTTGAAGAACGTGGAACCAACTCTTAATTGCTGGTGTTCTCAGGTCCACACTGACCCGGGGTGGTAGCACCTGTCAGGGTCCCAGCTATAGCCAAATAGCTACCCCACCAAAACAGGTCAAAACAGGTCAAAACAAAAAAAAATTATTACCAGTAATTCAAAAGTATAAAAAAATAGGTTTTAATACTAACAACATGTTTTGTAAAAAAAAAATTATTACCAGTAATTCAATATTACCGACTATACATGTTTTTTTTTTAAATATTACCAGCAGAACTTTTTTTGGGAAAAATATTACCAGCAATAAAAATCTTGTCATTGAGGTTGATATACCGTAAAACAAAACAAATCAAACGAAAGAGATATCCAGCAGCAGGGTGCCGTTCAGTTCCACGATAGAATTATTGCTAACTAGGTGTATAGTATTCAACAATAATAATACGTTTAAAATATTTGATACGGAGTACCCAAGGGATACATAAAATTACGTAACGTTCATTAGTCCGTCTGACGGTCCGTCGCACCCTCTCTAAAATAGCCATACATTGGCCGAACGAAAGTAATTTTGGGGAGAAATGCAAATAGATAAGAGACGATAAAATACAGTTGGTTTTAATCGGGTGCGTAAAAATTCGCAGGTGTTCTATTGGAACGTTATTAAAAACTTTTCGTTTGACCTCAAGTGACCTTTTCTTTTATGTACCGTCCCTTAAAAATTTCGTGTTATATCTATCTAAATCATCAACAATACTAAATACTGTCAATATATATTCATATAATATATATATATAGCGTGTTGCAAAATCTGTTTGTTATGAATAAACGCCTCTCAAGACCGGTTGGGACGCAGGATCGCCTCCATCAGTCATCAACCCTTTCACTTCTTGTTTCTACTGTTGTTTCTACTGTTGTGTTTCCTGTTGCTCATCCATGGTCCTAACCTTGGACCATAACAAGAAGGATGCTGAGAATATGATAGACTAGATATATGAAGAAGTTTTAAGGGAAATGAAAACAAAAAGGACTCATACTCAAAATCAGAAAAAAGGCAATTGCCATTTCCATGACACCTAATGAGGAGAGAGGGCTTGGAAAATTTAACGCTCACATATTTTATTGAAGGCATAAAAGACAGAGGAAAGCAGAGAATGGTCTACCTAACGAGCTTGTGTGAATGCTTGATAGAACAGGGATTAGGAGAGATAGCAAAATAGAAAACCTAAGAGCTACAAAGGACAGGAAGTTGTGGAGAACCATGATCGCCCATGTTTCAAAAGGACACGGCATATAGATGATGAAAAAGTCGCCTCAGAAGAAGTGTGGTCGTGGTTCTCCACAGCTTCCTATCCCTCGTAGCTGTAAATAATTCCCTCCCTTGTTGTTTGATCATTAATTTAAACAAGTTCGTTAAGTAAGTTACTCACCGTTTTCCCCTTCCATGACTTCAGTATGATTTGTGCGGGTTAATTTCTCCAAGCCCCTTTTCCTCGAGCTGTATTCCAGAAATGCTAACTGTCAGGTAATAATATAATTTTCCTTTTGGTTTCCATCTTCCTTAAAATTTCGTCCATCGTATTCTCACTATCCTTCTGTAGAACCACGTTTCTATTGAATCAAGTTTAACGGTTCATGTTGGATTTGATGAGGGGTAAAGTGTCCTTATTATTACAGCACCTCGAGACCAGAAAGTTTATTGTGTATACTTTACCCCGACGTCCGAATAACTGGCAAACCTTTCCGAGATTGTGTTAATCATTAAAGAGTGTGAGGACGTTCGGACATTGATGTGTGTTCACCAAACGGGAAATTGTATTAACAAATCACTTTCTCAGGTGCGATTGCCGCAACGAAATACTTTGATGTCAAACTTCGTTAGTGCGCAGAAGATTATGACGTCACTATAAACAACATCAAATAAACATGATTCATAGATTTAGTTTTGCAGCTGGAGTGATGGTTAGAGGAACGAGAGATTTGAAATTCGCACTGACGTTGAACTAATTACCAAAGTATAGCTTAGAAAAATCTCATGAATTGGAAACGAATTGCAATCAGAAGTTAGAGCCCCACTGGTGCTACACGTTTTGAAATCATTTTAAAGTCTCCCAAAAGAAAAGATAAAAATAGAGGCGCGAAACGCTATTTTGCCTACGTACGACAGGAGCCCGCCAAAAAAAAAAAAAAAAAAAAAAAACAGGAAAATTTACTCTTACTATATGATAAAAAAAATTAAGTAACTTATAAAAATAAATTTTACTATATATTTTACTATATGGATGAATAAATATATATATATATATAAATCTTTTAACCATTTGCTGTTTCCCGATACTGTAGTTATCAAATTTTCAACGCGAGGTGATTGTTCAAGAAAAAAATGCCAAAAGAGTTCTTAACTTTGAAAACCACCTTTGACATTTCTGTTTTTACATTATTCGGACTATTGTCCTCATCTTTGTCGCCATTTATTTATATTTATTACAACGTTTCGGCCGTTATACAGCCCAGCCTTCTTCAGGTGATTGGAATGTCGAACTGAACTCTTTATTTCACTCACTGGGGTAGACTGTTCTAGTTCCATGTGCCATGCTTAATGGATGTCAGTTATCAGTTATCTCCTGTTAATTTTCCCTCTGAAAGTTCTCCACTGCCTTAACCGGGTATTGAACTCACACTCTTTGGGTCCTGTCATTGGATCTAACTAACGCCTTTATCTCGAGGACACATGGCACAGTGGACAAACCCAGTGAACGAAATAAAGGGTTTAGTTCGACATTCAAACCACCTAAAGAAGGCCGGAGCGTACAGCGGCCGAAACGTTATAACAAATATGGCGACGAAGATGAGGACAAGAGTCCGAATAATGTAAATAGTGTACATAATACCTCATCTCAGAAATATAGACAGATTTCTGTTTTTGTTGTTTTAAGCTACTAAATTCCTATCCTTTGCTTTTGTTTCAAATAACTAACAAAAGTTCCAACAATTAAATAAAGTGTACCATATTTCCTGACTTTGCGGGGTACCATATTGTTACAGCAAAGTATAATATAAGTGAACTTTACTTAGGTCAAGAATATTGGGGACCTTGTAAGGTAGAATATATTTTAGGACTAATACTTTGCGAAAATAACTTGTTAAGTAAAACATCAGACGATACTATTTATGAGCAAACAGATCAAGTGCATGGCAAGAGTTTGTTTTCCATATATACCTAACCAGGCCGTATGCACTGTAGAGGCGAGGCACACCCTGTTACAACGGACGCTGGAAAACTGTGCAGACACCAATTCCATAGGCTACCGACTTCTGGCGGATCATCTGTATCGTCATCTTTGTGTATCGTGTCCTTTCAAGACATAAGCATTCATGGCTCTCCGCAGTGATCTTTTCGTTTTAATATCTGTAAACTTTGGATTAACATTATTGTGTAGTGGAGTTAACCGCCTAATCTCTCAATCAGTTTTGAATTCAGTCTTGTTCTTTTTCTGGAATGTCTACGGCTTAACGACGTTGAAACACGGGTTCTCCTATAATCTAAGTTAAGCAATACGGACCTGGTTCATCCCTTGAGGAGGTGCCCGTTAAAAAAAAAGTGCTGTAAGTTTAAATATGCGGGTGGTTTATTGGATAAACTGTTGTATTATCTGCATAGATTATCAGCACAGATTATCTGCATAGATTATCACTAATGGACGGAACTGGAAATCGGATAACCGAGTTCAAATTCCAGTTGGGTTTGTTATATTCACTTACACGCAAATATCCTCTCCTTCCCCAGCTATGGGTTAATTAGCATAACTTGTATCAGAAAATCTTTATTATCGCCAAAAATTCTTATTATCAAAGATATCTTATGGCTACCCCAGTGAGTAAAAAAAAGCGTTCAGTTCGATATTCCAACCACCTGAAGAAGGCCAGAGCGTACAATGGCCGAAACGTTGTAATAAATATGGCAACAAAGATGAGGACAATAGTCCGAATAATGTAAATATGGCTAAATTATACATAAATGGTGTTAGTAAGACCCATCCTACCCTTCGAAAAAGAGAAGCTGCTGTATTCTGCCCTTGGACAAAATCAAGTGGGAGAGGGCAAAGGAGAAATATATATATATATATATATATACGGACATGGGAAATAAATAAGACTGACCCAGTCGAGTTAATCAGTCGATAAGTTTTTATGGTGAATGAGGAAATTCTAACGAGTGAATGGGTCATGAATCCGATTAGCTAGGGATAAGAAAGATAGTGAAGACCAGCCTCCACCCATCTCCCTTTTCGGCCTTGTGCCATAATTGTACGCATGTACAATAATTATTTACCCACTGCCCCACGCAGCAAGATGTGGCACAAGGCCGAGTTTAAAGTGGGATATCCGAGCCCGTAGGCTCGGGCAAAAATTCCCTATAGACCCCGTAAAAACGGAGTCAGTTTCCCGAGACGATATTCTGCACTTCGGGCAAAGTCTCGTCTGGGGGATACCCTTTAACATGAGCCAGGTAAGTAGCTATTTACTTGACCCCCCACTGAGTCAGGATGTGACACAAGGTCAGTTTTTAAAGTGGGTAACCGGAATGTTTCCATTCGGGCCGCTGGTCTAAACCTGGTCTTAGCTGGTCATAGCTTGTCCAAGCTGGTCAGAGCTGGTCTAAGCTAGTCATAGCAGTGATACTTACCAGCCCAGTGACGAGCCCTGTGCCAGGTAAGTATGTACAATAAATAAAGAATATTTACGCTATTTCTATTTATATTGCTTGAATTCCATTTACGTCACTTAAAAATGACGTCATTATTTAATTAGGCTAACTAATTCCTTTTGATGTTTGACATCCGAAATCAAGTTTTTGAGAAGAATTAGGAAGATATAAATTTACTTTCAATATCTCTCTATATTTCTCTGTATTTATCGTAATTTTTTACACTATTTACATTGTTCGGACTGTTGTCATCTTTGCTGCAATATTCACGATGTTTCGGCCGTTGTACGCTCCAGCTTTCTTCAAGTGATTGGAATTTAGAACCGAACCCTTTATGTCGTCCACCGGAGTAGATTGTTCTAGTTTCACGTGCCATACATCTTCCAGATAAACTCAGTATCAGTTATTTTCATTTAACTCAACTCTCTAAGTCATTGTTCACCTCTGCTGTAGCCAGATATTGAACTCACAACTCTGGGTCTGGTCATTGGATTATTTGAAACAACGCTTTTTTTCTACTGGACCATCTGTCCTTGAGGACGTCACTGTATGAATTATTGGGGCTTATAAGCGTAATGAGAAATAGTCCAGTACAAACTTTGGATAAAACAAAAAAAAACTGCAATCTGATATCTCCCAGAGGTTCGAGGCCGTCTTCAACCGAATTACCGATGAAAATGAGCGAAAGAGGATTCAACATGATCTGTATATATCCTTCAGACAGGAATTCGATGCAGTCAAGGTCCGCCAAGTACAGAAATTGAACAGATTGAAAGATCACAAGGTGATGCAGAAGTTCCATCATTCCCCGATGAAGGCAATAATCAACATGTCAACACTAGCTGAGTACCTCTGAGAAGTCAATACAAAACAATGTTCTCATCTTCGCAACAACCATCAGGCGGATACTATACTTGGAAATCATTGCCCGAATCGAGGAGATGAACATTCCTCGGGCTCGGGCAGATGAGCTTAGACGGAAAGTGAGACTGATACTGGAGAAAGCCAAGCCGCCCAAAACAAACATCACAAAAATGGAGATGCTGGCAATCAAAACCCTGAAGAAAAATGAAAACATCATACTACCAGCTGACAAAGGCAATGTAACTGTAGTCATGGACAAAGCGGAATATACAGAAAAACTAGAAGACCTCATTGGAAATGGCAGCTATAGTAAAGTAAAGAAAGATCAAATGAAAACTGGACGAAAGCCGTCGCAGATCCTAATCAAGAACAAGGATCCCTTCCCACCTAAATAGTCACAAAGTTACAGCAAGCGTCTCCAATACTGTCTCCCCCAAATTCACAAAGACGGTATTCCGCTCAGGCCAATTCTTAGCTGTCAAGTGGATATAATTGACCAATTAATAGAAAAGTCATCACACTATGTCCGAAACTCCTCCCACTTCGTAAAATAATCAGAGATGCTCCAATCCAATCCAAACAAACGGTGAGCCTAGATGTAGCGTGTTTGTTCAACAAGGTAGCCCCAGAGGATGCACTATCGGTAGTCAGGGAGAGACTGGCCTCGGATAATTCTTAGGATAACGTACCAGTATAATAACAGATAACCTGATGGAGATCCTGAACTTCTGTACACAAACAACACACTTCGGAATGGAATCAGACATACATGACTTTTTGAGACGTATAAAGCTAATGTCTCAGTAACATTATTTTTTTTTACCAGAGCTCACATTACAATTTATTGTTATTCTAGTCTTTCTCTACCAATCCGTATTACTGCTTACCATATTGTATCCATGCCTATACTTAGCCAGCTTAAGAGATCTTTGTGGCTTAGCATATATGCTGATTCCTTAAGTTTTCGTATTTTCCAGTTATATTCTTTACCTATTATTTCAAGCTCATTCCGGTGGGGAGTGATCTCCCTTTTCCCTTTATATATGGTCAGCCGCGCCTGATTTTTCTATTTTCCTTCGTGTTAACACTTTGCGGTGTTCCTGAAGTCTTATCTTAAGGTAGTGGCCTGTTTCTCCTTTAGATTTCTTACCACGGCTGCACACCTTTCTTTGTTTCTAACTAGACCTTCCTATTTCTTATGACTTTGCCTAGCTTTTGGATGAAATCATTCGCTATCTAAATGCATCTTCGAATTTTAATGTCACTTTTTTCATCGTTGTTAAAACAGTTCTTAGATATTTCAATATGCATTAGCACTTGGCTTAAAAAACAACAACATTTAAAAAAAAATAAACATATATAAAATGCAACATCAGATGTTGGTAGCTAATTTTTTTTTCCTTCTCTAACAAGAATCGTATTTCACCGAGAGTATGGTAGCTAACGAAATTTCATATCAGGTCGATATGAGAAGTGGCGATGTGAGATTCCAAGTTCATCAGAAGGTGTATTGAATACAGCCGTGTGCTTCCGACTTGTTGCCATCCGCCTCGAATCTCAGGGGTGGGTGAGTAATTTGTCCAAGTAAAGCTGAGTCATTCAATACAAAACGGATCCGTTTGAGCGAAGAGATAGCTAGGATTTATTTTCAGGTTGTGCGTCAGATTGCAGATGACTGCGAATTAAAATGTCTTTGGTCAACGTCATCTTTTTTAATATGTATTATTTTCGTGGCGTATTTTTTTCAACGTAAGCTAATTTGGGTTCTATTTTTTATTTTTGGTAGATGTGGTTGCATAAACATAGATGCATATGTACTTGTATTTTCGTATAACTATAAACGTTACTTTTCATGGTTAAACATATTTGAGTTGTTATGCCTGCTTTTGTTACTTTCTTAAACAATGAAATTAATAACAACCTGCGTAAATTGGGATAGCAACTCAAATACGTGTTTCCACTAAAAGTAACGTTTATGTTAACAAGAAATACATACATACATATATCTGTATTTGTGTATTAAGGCAGCAAATTCTATTTTAAGCATGTCTGATTAAATCAATTACAAACATTATGTTTGCTTATTTTTAGAATTATCCGTTCATATTCACGGATATTTATCCGGGTATTACAATCAGATGATGCAAGAAATGAACTGTAACAGTGAAAATCACCTTAGATTTCACAAGTACTTTTCATCACTTTCTGGGATCATCAAGGGTGCAACAAGTTAATTAAAAATTATGTGTATCTATCAATTACTGGCTTTTGTTTTTTTTGCGTTTAAATGCAACGGATGACAGTTATGATTTAGCGTTCTTTAGAACGTGAAGAAATAATCCACTATGGAATTATTTCTTTTACGTTGGAATATCATGGTCAAGCACACATTAAAACTGTTCTTTTTATAGGTATTTTAGAAAATTATTACCGTATTCATGGCTAATTCTATTCAGAAAAAAATCCGTAATGGATAGCTAGACATAGTTTGTCGAAAACTTTGTCAGTCTTATTCAAAAGTGACAAAGTTTTCGTCGGTTGAAATAGGTGTGCACCCTATATGAGGTAATTTTGAATATTTGGATTGCTACTATTTATTTGGTTTGTATAATAAATACATTGAGATCTTTTCTGGAATATTACAACGATACACTTGGATTATATACCAACGGATTTATTACCATTACTATATATATATATATATATATATATATATATATATATATATATATTTTTAATCATTTCACCCCAAGCAAGGCGGGAAACCACTAGGACGCAAGGGGTTACAGAAGATCTGGAGCAAGATCAGATAGGAGTGAAAGAGGAAAGGATGAGGAGAAGGATAGTGGATAGATCAAGGCAACTGGAGATGTCGATTGACATTACATTTGAATATTTGGAGATTATAGCTCTCAGGGAAACAGGAATCGGTAAGGGAGTGTCACAAGCGAGAGGTGCGAGATATGAAGCTAATTGAATAGAAGAGACGGCTACATTTAATAGTTTCGACAGTGAAAGCGTGAGAGCGGGATGCCAGCCTCATAGGGCGCTTGAATTCATGAAGTCTGGGAACCAGCGAATGCAGCTCCTCGGAGCAATTACCATGAAAGTATTTGTAAAAAAGACAGAGAGAGGCGACGGCGCGTCTGTGAGAGGGCGACTGTAGACGAGATACCAGAACAGGGCCAATTATATTGCATATCCGCCTCTGGATCTTATCAAGAACCCCGAGGCAAACAGAAGGGGCTCCAGACGATATATGACAGCAATAATCCATGCAAGGGTGAATTGTTGATCTATAGATCTGAAGGATCGATTCAGGGATATATATATATATATATATATATATATATTATATATATATATATATATTATGGAAATAAAAATTCTTTCCACCTTTATTTTATCACATGTTTCTCATATTTTTATATTTTATATTACACTATTTAGTCTTCCCTCGACTTCAGCTCTGTTGAGTGACAGCGAAACCGGTCAGCTGGTTAATTTTTTTTTTTTTATTTTCTTTTTTTTTATCATGAATGGCAAAGCACGTCTTGCCATTTTTATTTCCATAATAAAATTTTGTACCCCCAGAAAATAATTATATATATATATATATATATATATATATATATATATATATATATATATATATATATATATATATATATATATATATAAATTATTGTGGTCTACTAACATTGCGCTCAGTATATAATAATACAGCTATATTTTAGATTAATAATAAACTTATTACTTTTCCTCACTGGTTTCACAACTCTGAGTTTCATGCATAAAGCAATCTTCAAATGCACACTGAAATTTGATCGTTACCCAATTTTAATATTCATCTACACCTGAAGATCGCGTTTTGCATGAAACTCAGTTGTTCTTCCGGGAAACTAGCAAGTGAATGTATAAGTATTACACACAAACACGAACATACACACACACACACACACACACACACACACACACACACACACACACATATATATATATATATATATCAAAATCTAGGACGAAGTGAACAAGATCTTTCGTGAGACGCGTTTCGGCTTTTATGACTTCATTGAGCTAAAGTGATGTTTACGCTGATTTGATTCCACAAGCGTATGGAGGAGAGGGAGCCTGAAATGTTTGTTTCCTTCTCCTGAATATGTGTTTTGTGTAGATCGTCTAGCTCATTTCTTCTTGTTTCTCTTTTCTTTTTGCACATGTTTTTATAACATCTGATATTAAATATCCAACATTGTAATAATAGATCTGTCAATAAAAGTGAAATGATGTAAATAACTTTGTCATAGGTTGTCCTAAAATTGTTCTGTTATAAAAAAAAAATATACCTTTTTCCACCTGCGCACAGCCTCCCACACATGTAGCCATATATATATATATATTAAGAAATGGACAAGGTCCGACAATTTATTTATTAAAGACATTCTTTTTTTTATGTTTAACGTCGTTATTTTATAGATACAAGTATTTAAGCAAATGCTCTGTTTATGATAAACAGTATTAAATAACATTTACCGGCCTGAATGTCCGAGAAATTCGACCTTGTCTATATTAACTACAGTTTATATATATATATTACATTAACTACACATATATATATATATATAATAATATATTATATATATATATTATATATATTATTATTATACTATATATATTATATATATATTAACTACACTTTTATATATATGTATATATATATATATATATATATCAACTACACTTTCTGCATATATATATATATATATATATATATATATATATATATATATATATATATATATATATTATTTCTAATTATTTCTATCTGTATATCCCGGCTTCTAATGCTCTGGACTGAGCGGCTTGGTGATAGTAGTTGTAGCTCCTGGAGTCACAGTCCTATGGGTAAAAGAGAAACTCGGATGATTTCCACCACGGGATATGTGATCGAGCGGCGCTATATCGAGTCTAATTCGTTATCTCTACGTCATCGAGGCCCGTTGGAACAGTTGGTATGGCGTTTGCTTTCTATCGTAACTGTGGAAGCGCACTCTGCCGAGGTTCCTTCTAGACTCGATGAATTACTTAGTTATGATTATTTCAAATCTTCCTAATAATTATATATATATATATATATATATATATATATATATATATATATATATATATATATATATATATATATATAAATATCCACTTGTTCTTGTACACACCTACACATGTAAGGATACAGAAGGCGCAGTAGGTAGAGGTAAGTCACGTGGGTCACATGCCGACCGCTTCATACAATGATGAAAAGCGGCAGTCAAAATTCGTTAACAGCAAGCAAATGGTAAGTTTGCATTTTTCAGCCTGAGCTAAAGGGCCCAGGCTGAGGCTAAATCTGCCTCGCCAGCAGGTTACAAGGCCATGACGTCGTTTCTCTTTGAGTATATATCTTTTCCAAAAACAAAATGAAAATCCAGTTTGCTGTCCTCAATTGGGGGAAAAAAACAAAACTCGTTGTTTCCCGTTCGTGGAATATGTCCTCGCCTGAGACATATATAAATCCGGCCCATTTGAATCTGGTGTTCTAAAAATGGCTTCTCCAGGTCAAATGTATCTCCATATTATATGCAAGACCATTCCTTTTTTGGATTTTTTCCTTACACTTTGCTTTTCTGTGTAGATATATGTCATATATTATTCTCCCCGTTCGACATATATATATATATATATATATATATATATATATATATATATATATATATATATATATATGTTTCATTTTTATATATTTTAGTAATATAAATGTCTCTCTGAGAACAAACCATGTTTTCAGTCATTTTCCTTTCAGCCATTCTGTTCCATCCATGAACTCTGGTGTTATGGATATAATAACTGGAGAATAATTAATGGGGGAATAAATATTTCTTCTAAGCGCTCATGTTACACACGCACCCCTATCAGTATGTGCCTCAATAAAAACAACACCTCTATCTTGGAGATATTCATCTGTAGAGAATTGGACACGGACTCACTCGGCTTGGCGTTGCTAAGGTGGTTTCCATAGCATGTAAGTGTTTATGATTGTATTTGCAGTTTTCCATCTCTTTGACAAATTGCCGTGTCTGCACGGTTATTAACCCCTAGCTGGAGGAATAAGTGGGTGATTCGTTACGTTCGGAAGGGTAATTGTGCGAAAGCAAACGCAACTGCCTCGGTTGTAATTATTTTAGTTTTTTTTTATTTCTTTATTTGTTATCATGCCATTTTACAGAAACCAGTTGAATGCCTATCGTCATAACAAAAAGCAAAACGACAGGAATGAAATAGCAGTGCTGCCCAGTAATTAAAGAGAAAATATCAATCAGGTGTACAAAAGAAAGATGGCTGCATTAACCGTAGAATACTAACCATCTATTAAAGTTACACCACTACTGACCATGGGTATATCATAACTGATTTTGAAAAAAAAAAAAAAAAAATTAAATATAAATCTTTATTTGAAATATTTTACATGCAGGCACTTCAAACTTTGTACTTTGGGTTAACATTAACAGGAACTGAACAATATATTATTTAGGTAAGAAAATCAGGTACTGAACATTGTAATTAAAAATAGGAAAATTTGCGCTGGGTACTATATACCCATGGTTAGTGTTCTCGGGTTAAAAATCGAAATAAAAAAAACAACATCGAAACTGAGCTGCATTGGAGAAAGACAAGCTGTGATACAAACGGAAACAAACAGATTGATCGTAACGTGAATGGAGAAAACATGGCTGTATATGCGAGATCTGATCAAAAAAGTGTCAGGACTGATGCTAAGGTAATGGAGATAATGTACGGTGACTGAAACCGTTTAGCGCGAAATTACAACGTTCTCGCTCACTCCCTTTGTTTATAGAAGTGCTTAGAAGGGATGTGTGCAGAGTGAGGTCGCCTCACCACACAACAGAGGTTCCTTCAGTGGCCATCGCTTGTGCCGTAGTTGTTGTACATGTACAACATCCCTCGGGTCCAGCAACTTCCATATTCCCCAGAACTCACCCATAGCGATTTTTCCCACTTTAAAGAAACACGATTTCAAGGTATCAAGCAATTCCAATAGAATGCGATGTGATAGCGTTTCGCTCTCCCCAAAAGAGATGTTTCAGGAAGGTTTCCATCAATGGATACTCCACTGGATAAAGTGTGTGGCTTTAGAAGGGGACTACTTCTCACAAGAGATTAATTGTCGAATTGGTATGTTTCGTGATGTCAGCGAACGCACGTTGCCAATTTTCTGATACCTGTTCCACCATCTATTGACACAAGCTCACTAAGTAAGTTATGCATCGTTTTCCTCTGTCTCTGTGGCCTTCTAAGAATATATGGTCCGGTGGAGGAGCTTGTGTATATTTCTTTCCGTGTCTACTATTTACCCTGATTCATCTATTAGGTTGGTGCAAAAATAATGACGTAATAATGTCGTTTTTGACGTATTTTTAACGTCGAAAAACGACATTATTACGTCATTATTTTGCACCAACCTAATACATATCTTATGTTAGGTGTGTCCGCCAATAATGAAATCTGGAGGGACTTCTAATTCTCGCAGAATCGCCAGTGAGAAGACAAATCCTTGTCTTACTTTCTATTTTTGTATATTTGCCGAACGGATTTTCTATCCATTTGCAGGCGGTCTGCTGCCAGTATTTGTTCTTGATTATTCTAATGTCCTTCCCCGATATGCCAAGGTTGCTGAACAGTCCCAACAGATCTTTGTGGCCTACTTTCAGAATACTCAATAAGAATAATAATAAGAGCCAAGACAGTATAATTCAAAGGATGGCAAGCTATCCCAGGATGCATCTAGAGGATTTGTCTATAAATTCGGGGAGAGGATTTTAGAAATCATTGCGCATGATTGTAATGAGTAGCCTTAATTACAGTATCTCTTTCCTTAATGTTATGGATTCCGGGATGAAAGCCGGTACCAAATAAATAACAAACGCCAAGAAGGAATATAGGAAAATAAATGTATTAATGTAATAATACAAACTGGTAATGCAGGTTAGTAGTTCCAGGAATGCGGGTTAGTAGCATATATATATATATATATATATATATATATATATATATATATATATATAGATTCCTCTGAGGAATCTAAATGGAATAATAATAATAATAAAAAAACGAAAGAATATTAATCTACAACCCAGTGTGTCTAATGATTTTAATTTTTTTTATTTTTTATTTTTATTTTCTTATTGTTCAATATATATATATATATACAGTCTTTGGTATCGACGTATCGCTGTATGATTTCTTACTGAGTCTACGTGCTCGCTCACTGTGACTCTTGTTCGTTACGTTCGTCCTGGTTCGTGCTCGTTTGTCTCTCTTTCTTCTTCTTCTCCCGGGTATTCACTAGCAGTAGTATATGTATACCCTGGGTCAGTCCATTTGTGTAAAAAGGGGAGAACCCCTCTATACTTAACGTTGTAGTAGACGCTAACGGTTTGCATGAATGAATGGTTGAATCTTAAATTGGTGGATTTGTCAGGAAGGAGGGGTGCTTGATGTTGTCAGTCCGGGGAAGCATCTTCGGAAAGTGCTTCATCAACATACCAGGGGCTGTAACATTCCTTGTGAGGGAAACTGTGCGAAAGAAACCGTTCGGGAGCCGTCGATGGTTGTGATAGCACGAAGTCACAAGTCATCGTGACTGAGGGTTTGTGCGTACTGACCTTGTTCAAACTGGTGATCACACCAGAAAGTGCTCTCTCTCTCTCTCTCTCTCTCTCTCTCTCTCTCTCTCTCTCTCTCTCTCAGAAACAGTATAGTTGTTGTCTAAACCACAGCTGGACTCTGTGAGTCTTGAACAAATACAAATACGCCTGAGCAAGCTTCAGCAGTAGGGATTGGTTAACCATCCTGGCGGAGGGATGTGCTCGAAAATCCGGCCATTAACAGTCGTATTTTTACTACGTCCGTGTATAAAAATGTGTGAGGATAAATTCGACTCTTCTCAATTTAGCTTAGGAAAAAAATATCACAAGCAAACGTCGCCAAATGCTTATTATAAACACAAAAGTACATCTGTACATTTTAGTAATATGTCAGAAAACAGAAACCAAAAAGAACTAAAATGATGAATATAGAAAGATTTATAAATATGTATTTCCTTCTATATTTGCAACAGACAAATTCGGAACTTCGATTTCCGGAATTAACCATTTATGTCTTTTACATGATTTTAGAACAAATAAATGCAAGCGGACACAAGTTCAATACAATGACACTTACACACATAGATTCGCACAAATATATATATATATATATATATATATATATATATATATATATATATATATATATATATATATATATGATATAAAGTTCAAACACTAATATCCCATGGTTATATTTTTTATTACATTGGAATCGTAATTACGATTCAATTCATCAGACCTACAAATTCAAAAAGAAATTGAGTTTGAATTGGTAGGTCTGATGAATTGGACCGTGATTACGATTCCAGTGTAATAAATTATAACCATGGCATATTAGTGTTTGAGCCTTTTATATTATATTCTTACTCTGTCTTGGACATTGAGTTCTACCTGAATTCTATCCTCTTGGGAATATATATATGGGCGTATATATATATATATATATATATATATATATATATATAGAGAGAGAGAGAGAGAGAGAGATATATATATATATATATCAATATATATATATATATATATGTATATATATATTGACCACTAATTTTATATATATATATATATATATATATATATATGAGCGAATAGGCTTGTCATTTTTTATTCTTATATTCATCTGTTTATCTATCCATATGTGTGTGTGTGCCTGTGTGTTTGCGTGAGTTTGTGTGCGCGTACGATGCAAATATTCAGATGTATATTTAGAATTTGTCTATAAAAGACTCTGAGTAATGACAAAAGGAATAACTATTATTGACCAACACGTTTCTTCCTTCCCTCTATTCCAGTGTTTCTCAAACGAGGCGCCCGCTTGCAGTAATGCGTCCTGAATGTTAGCCAGCTGAGCCCCAAGTTAGCAAAAAATAAATTATGAATTATTTTTATATCTAAAAAAATTTTTCTTTTTAAAAACAAATTTGTCTTTGTCATTTCATATTTCAAACTGAATGCTAAATTGCTTAATCTTTTTGGCTTCTTCAAGGGATTTAACGCTAATGAATAAACCGAAGGCAAGGATTGTGGCAGCATTCACAAACTTAAACAAGAATACCGTCCAGAAGAGAGCCAGGAGGTTTCAAAATTGTCTGGAGGCCGTGGTTGAAGCCAATGTCGATTTTATTGAACAACTTTACTCTTTATCCTTTCAAAATATTTGTATGCAATTTTGGTAAATATATCTGTTAAAATAAGATTAGAGTGTTATTCGTACATAGATAGATTGAATAAATTAAAAACATTATGTCTGCTAATTTTTAATAAAATCCGTTCATACTCATGAATAACCTTCCATGTATTGATGTTAAAGGATGAGAGAAATGTGCTATAGCTGTTTAAATTTCTTTTATTTTCATTTCCCAAGTACTTTCGATCTTCTTCCAAGATCATCTTCAGGGGTGCAAATAATACAAAACTATATGTTGTTCATTAATATAAGTATTTATACAAAATTGTGCGTTGTTATCCATTACCATAATTTTTTCATTATTCTTTTAAATGTAAAACGGTTCACAATGAGCCGAGCTTTCATTAGAACGGGAAAAATTATCCATTATGGAATTTTTTCTTCTACGTTATAATGTCATAGTCACGCGCGCATTAAAGGATGAAAAAACTGTTCCTTTACAGGCATTTCAGAACATTATTGCAGTATTCATAGTTGATTCTGTTCACTGACGGCATTCCTCCCCATCCGGAGGTTTATTCGTGAGTATGAACGGATTTTATTAAAAATTAGCAGACATAATGTCTGTAATTTATTTAATCAGACATGCCTAAAAGAGAATTTGCTGCCTAAATACACACACGCATACACCCACGCACATATATATATATATATATATATATATATATATATATATATATATATATATATTGATAGATAGAGAGAGAGAAAGAGTGAGATTGGGAGAGAGAGGGAGCCGATTATATATTTGTGTATTATTTAACATATTTTTTCTATCTATAGGGTAATGATGCACAATATCGCAGATAAAGTTTTCATAGATATAGACAGCGCGGCCATAAACGAATCGGGATCACTGGCAGTATTCTTGTAATGAGCTTTATATGTAAACAGCCTGCATGGCCATCTATCTATCTATCTATCTATCTATGATTGATGCAAATAAATAACATTTGTCACTTAGCTGATTGATGTTATATTCACCTTCATCCGAACCTCGGGTCTATAGTTTCGTAGATGAAGTTTTATAGCAATTGTTCAATAGACTCATTATAAGGTTTCAGCAATTAATTGCCGTTTTTCTCATCTTGAGTTTTCTTTAACTCATTTTTTTTTATATAGCTGGGATGTTATTATTATTGGTGTTTCGTTGATAGTTTCTCTTTTTTTTTGTATATATATATATATATATATATAAGTGAACAGTGAAGTTAACACTCAGAAGCGACAGGCTGTTTCATGCTAAGCGCAATAGTCCAGGAGGCCTGACGACTCCGTCCAGCATGAAACAGCCTGTCGCCTCTGAGTGTTGACTTTAATGTTCACTTTTATATTTATATTTACCTACGCTCTATCTCTGATGTTGAGCACTTCGTCCCATAAATATAGCACACCTTAATTATATATATATATATATATATATATATAAACAAATAAACATAATCCCAAGAATAAGAGCATCCCATCTGCCATACATACATATATATATATATATATATATATATATATAGATAGATAGATAGATAGATAGATATTAATTTAAAGAAACATACAGACAAATTTAAGGTACCATTGTAATAATTTATTTCACCAGAGAATTTATTATTGAAAGTGAAATCTGAAGATCCAGAGAATAATAAATTCTCTGGTGAAATAAATTATTACAATAGTACCTTAACGTTGTTTGTTTTTTTTTCTTTAAATTAAATTATTCGCTCTGACTGAATATTGAGCTCTCCGGATTTCATTCTCCTTTGGATTATCTATACGGATTAACAAAATTTTCATTAAATACACACACACACACACACACACACACACACATATATATATATATATATATATATATATATATATATATATATATATATATAAGTATTATAGTTAGTTCATCCTATACAAGCCCCGAGAGCACCTCAATTTAGAGAATGACTGAGTGAGATTGTTTTAATTGCAAGTTGAGGAGGAAATAAGAAGTGCACATTATAAGGGCGATCCAGTAATTATATAAACCAAGGCTGTAGTTGTCGGGAAAGTGTCCTCTAGGGTGTCTGTTCTGGAGAAGAATGTGTGGAACTTTCTCCTCATCAAAGCAATTGTTAATCTTTCCATGGTTGAAACTACCAAAGACTTAAGTTGTTAAATCTGAAAGAAAAAGAAAAAAATCACGAGACGCTTAAACTTAATTCAAATTTAAAATCGGTCCAAGTTATTGGAACACCCTTTATATAGGATAAAATATCTCAGCTTGCTCGGCATTTTCACTTTAGTGAGGCCTCTGGTATCCGAAAATAATTCTTACTCTCCCCTTATATAATGTACTAGTTGATAGCCCCCCACTCCTTGGAATTTAGTATAATAAAAGAAAACTTGTATGAAATGTGAATGTATGGTTCATATCTGCTACCATCTTATCTTTTATCTTATCCATCTTAGTGAATCTTATTTAATGGAAATAACTAATTTCTATATTCAGCTTTCAAATATGAATTAAAAAAAACATATTTGTTATTCATATCCAGTGTGGGGCCTTGCCTTATCAACAGGTTAGTCTGAAAGTCTTATCACACCTACATAATATAATTTTCTATTTCAGATGGTTAACACGAGTTCCTACCGTTTGGAAAAGAGATAGGGCGATGGCAAAACTTTCGGATCACCCTGTATATAATGAAATAATAAATTTATATATACATAACAATATATGTTTATACAATTCGCTACACTACATTAGAACGAACTCTTTATATAAACTACTTGAAAGGTGAAGAGGCCATATATGTCACATGACTTGACGGTAAATAAATAGATGCACGCTGATTTGCTGCCGTTATATATTCTGAAATATATGCGAGGAACAAACAATACATACTTGTTTGCTCCTTGCATTTATTTCAAAATAATAACAAATATAATTCTTATTTTGTAAAAAGATGACACCTGTTTTAAGTTATTATTCCAAATTTTCGCGCAATATTTTAACTATGAAATCATTCTTTTGTAATCTTTAGTATTAATTATTAATTTTGTATTCAAAGTACATTTTATGGAAGACATTTCACTTTTATTATGAAGAAGTAAAACATGTACCTATTAATATCGTAAAATAATTTATTTTCAGACTTTCAATCAGGATATTTTTACGTTAAGGTGTATTTGTTGATTTTCATTCGTTTTCTTTCTTAGTTTCGAATTAAGTATATACATTTATACCTAAATGGAACTACTCGGGTAATTTTTGAACTGCAAATTATACTTTTGAGGTTCCGTGTTGAAATTAGTTTTGTAACCCTATTATATCTTATAAACTATACAATTAATAAAAATATGCTTATTATTTCGAAAAAGTCTACAGCAGTCTTAAGCTTTTGCACCATATTTTCACGCAATCTTTTAACTATTTTTAGCGTCTTTAAATACAAATTAAAATGTGTAATTAATAATAATGATAATAATGCTACCTCATCATTTCTTTTTATCAGAAATTGCAACTTAAAGGAAACCAACGGGCTTATGAATGATAAAGCTTGTAAATAAGCGACTGTTTTGTTATTATTATTATTATTATTATTATTATTATTAGTAGTAGTAGTAGTAGTAGTAGTAGTAGTAGTAGTAGTATTTCCTTTAATTTCTGATGTGTATTCATTTCTTTCCGGGTCCCGCCCAGGGACCTAAGGTTAGAAATGGCATCATAAGGTTTGCCACTAAAAAAAAAAAAATTACATTGACAAAGTCCTTCCAAAGGTGTGGGCTGTACTCGGAAGAACAATTTCTTTTTGTATTTCTTTAAGGCACGGGCTTCTAGGGACCCCTTCAATTAGTATACCGGAATATTTTCCAACCAATCTAAGGGCTCCAACTACAACGGGGATTGTTGATGTTCCCATGTGCCACATTTTTGAGATTTCTATTTCAAGGTCCTTGTACTTTGACAGCTTTTTGAATATCTTCAAGGATACATTGCAGTCAGCAGGGACTGCCATATCAATAAGGAGGCACCGTTTTTGTTTGTGGTCTTTAATAACAATATCTGGGCGGTTGGCCTTGATTGTTCTGTCAGTGTGTATTGTGTAATCCCATAGAATTGTAACAGGTCCTATCTCCGTAACCGGGTCTGGGTGGTGTTCATATCAGTTTCTTTCAGTTTCCTTCCCGTAGAAGCTGCAGATTTTCCAGTGCAGATATTGGCCCACTCTGTCATGCCGGATTTTATATTCAGTGGGTGCCATTTATTATTAATATTATTATTATTATTATTATTATTATTTTTTTTTTTTTTTTTTTTTTCTTTGATTTCTGGGGTTAATACATTTCTTTCCGGGTCTCGCCCAGGGACCTAAGGTGAGAGATGGCATCATGACACTTTCCACTGACAAAAAAAAATATTACATAGATAAAGCCCTTCGTAAAGTGTGGGCTGTACTTGTCAGAACAAATTTTTGTATCTCTTTGAGACATGGATTTTCAGGAATCCCTTCAATTAGTCTACTGCAATCTTTTCCAACCAGTCCTAGGGCTCCAACTACAACAGGGATTGTTGATGTTCCCATATGCCACATTTTCGAGATTTCGAGATTATTATCATTATTATTATTATTATTATTATTATTAAATTACTTACTTGTTAGAAAATGGTATTTTTTATATTGAAAGTGGTAATTATCGTAGCATTAAGATCGTAGCTTGTAAGCAATCTATAGATTGAAGCAATTTGTGTTGATATTCTAAGAAGACATATTGAATATCGAGCCAATAATTTCTGAAATACGTTGTTTTAACTTTCTTTTTGTGCAATAAAATTAATAAAAGAAGTGACGTGATTCGTTTTCCTTACAAATGGATCTGTTTGTTTACCATTATTGAAACTGGAGAGAAGAAGCAAACATTTGATGTGTAAACACATAAGAAGAACTGATATTATTGCTAGTAGCAAAATAAAACCCCGTCCATTTCTTTTGAGGGCATCAATAGCATGAGATTCCATCTGATGAGTCCACTTAATGGAATGTCTTCTAAAGAAACAATGCGCTATGGTTATTTTCTCTGATATCGATTTGAAATTTGATTAACGGGTCTAAGCATATGCTAAGATTGGTCGATGCAATAAATAATCTATATCTGTACCACAAAGGATTTAATCTCATAATTCCTTTTGATGTTACATACTTTCTCATCATTTTAATCATAATTCTTTAATATAAAGTATTTATGAGATTGCTTCTTTAAAGCCTTAGATTGGCATACCTTTCGTTTATCATTTTCTACTCATATTTATGTGTCTATGGTGGAAGGATTCATCTATCTATCTATCTATCTATCTATCTATCTATCTATCTATCTATCTATCTATCTATCTATCTATCTGTGTATCTATCTATCTATCCATCTATCTATCTATCTATCTCAATCTGTTCATTTCTATCTATCTATCTAGCTAGCTATACCTTATCCTTTTCTTTTTGTGTATCTATCCCATTTATTTTCTATCTATCTATCTGTCTGTCTATTTTTCCTCTTCTTTCTACGTATCTATTTATGGTTTTTTCTATCCATCTCAGTCTTTTCATATCTATCTATCTATCTATCTATCTATCTATCTATCTATCTATCTATCTATTTTTTGTGTATCTATCCCTTTTATTTTCTATCTATCTATCTATCTATCTATCTATCTATCTAGCTATCTATCTTTTCTTTTTTGTGTATCTATCCCATTTATCTTCTCTATCTATTTTTTTCCTCTTCTTCTTCTACGTATCTATTTATGGTTTTTTCTCCATCCTTTTCATTTTCTATCTATCTATCTATCTATCCTATTTCTATTTATCTATTTTTTGTGTATCTATCCCTTTTATTTTCTATCTATCTATCTATCTATCTATCTATCTATCTATCTATCTATCTATCTATCTATCTATTTTTCTGTGTATCTATCCCTTTTATTTTCTATCTATCTATCTATCCTTATCCTTTTCCTTTTCTTTTTTGTGTATCTAACTATCCCTTTTATTTTCTATCATTTGTCTTTTGTCATTTTTCTTTTCTTTCTATCTATCAATCTTTCTATCCATCTCTATCTATTTTTTCTATCAATCTATATATCTATCTATTTTCTGTGTATCTATCCCTTTATCTATCTATCTATCTATCTATCTATCTATCTATCTATCTATCTCTATCTTCTTTTCCTTTATATATATATATATATATATATATATATATATATATATATATATATATATATATATATATATATATATTTGTTTGTGTGCGACGTAAGTGTCTATGGTTACCCAAATAGCTGGGCACAAGATATAGCTTATAATTTATTTACATAATTTTTTACACTATTTATATTCGGACAGTTATCCTCATCTTTGCTGTTGCTATCACTACGTTTCAGCCGTTGTGCTCTCCGGCCTTCCTCAAATTTTATCAATCTGGGCGACTTGCATTAAATCCTGAACTGAACCATTTTTTTAATCTCCGGGGATAGACTGTTCTCGTTCCACTGCTCATATCAAGTAATATTTTCTAGTTTTAGTTTTATTTAACTCAGTCATTGTTTGCCCTTTTCCACTGAGTGCTGAACCCACAACCACTGGGTTACCAAATTTACAAACGACCTCTTTTTTTCACTATGCCATTTTCTTATGGTGACTCTTAACGAAGCTGCATGTAAGGAACATCCTATTGGGGCTCAATTCCACCCCCTACCCAGACATCAAGAACAACTTGTTCCAAACATCTTTATATTAACGATATGACTAAGAACATTCTCAGACGATAGCATAATGCATGTACCCATAAAAAGCTAGGTGACCAGATCCAGTCCATCGATCTATCATCGATCGTAAATTCAACTCCCCAATATGGGAAAAAAAAACTATCCTGTAATATTATTTGGTTTGTGCAAAAATAATGACGTAATAATGTCGTTTTTTGACGAAATTTTTAACGTCAAAAAACGACATTATTACGTCATTATTACGTCATTATTTTTGCACAAACCTAATATTTAACTGCCGTATTTGACGGCATATAAGACGCACGTGTGCATAAACCGCGCCCCAATTTCAGCAAGTCAAATCAAGAAAAAATTAGTAATTAGTAAAATTAGTAAAATTATTAGTAAATGATACAGCCTAGGCAATATTTATGAGGTATTATTTTGATTAAACAAGCCCTGATTACAATTAAACGAAAAATAATAGGAAAAGAAGAACCCAACCCTATAAAAACTTTATTATATCCTTTATATGATTTGAACAACCTGCGTCTTGTAAACGTCTTATTAAAATATTTAGGATATAAAAATTTTGATTGTATTTATATCAATGCAACTGGGAGTTATCGCAAGAAAAATATTAATGAAACAAGTATATTTGTTAAGGGTCCACCCCTTTTTAGACAAGTGGACTCGCCCAGTGTCTACTTGTACTGCTGCCGGTGAATACCCGGAAGTTACACAGTGAGACAGTGAGAGATTGAGAGTGTGAGGCAACCGCTTTGTAGGAGTCACGTAGACTCAGAAGGAAGTCATACTTCGATACTGAATTTCCCATACATTTATTTGCTATATTTCATTCCTGCGTTTGTCATTCATTTGAGACCGGATTTCATCCCGGAATCCACAACAATATTTTACAAATATATAATTTGAATTTATTTCATATAATTTTAGTGAAACAAATTACTAATATTAGACATGATGAAATTAATATAATGAATATTATCAATGATAACAATTTTAATTTGTATAATAGCCTTTTAAATAATGACAATAAGTATATGAAAGTTACTCTAAAATGTAAGCTAACAGGAGTTGCCAGGTAGCTAAATTTGGCCAACTATCGTGAATTTTAAACCTGACATATAAGACGCAGGGGAAATTTTAAAGATATTTTAGTGAAAAAAAAGTGCGCCTTAAAGTGTGCCGTCAAATACGGTAGTTCAAAATCCAAGCTTGTAACTCATCATCACCATCAAGCTGACACTAAATTCTCACTAGTCACGATGAATAGTTGCACCCTCAGTTAAATTACTTGCTTGGGGCGTTTTCTTCAGACCTCAATTGAAACTCGTCAAGCAGGTACAAAAATTTAAATATCTGGGAAGCATTCTAACATAGGACGCAAATTGCGACACTGAGATCTGAAGACGTATTGCGATGGCTAAAAATGCATTCCAAAAGCTAAGCAGAGTATTAAGTTATAGAAAAATTTCGTTGGAAACAAAAAAAAAATAGTACTAAACTATTACATGATATCTGTTCTCCTGTATGGCAGCGAATACTGAATAATCTCCTTAAAATGAAGTAGAGACATTAAGTAACAGAAATGTGGTTCTACAGAATGATGCTGAGGATACCATGTACATGTGAGAAACAACGAAAACTTGGAGAGGATGGAAACAAAGAGGAAACATACATAACATCAGGAAGAAGTATTTGAAATTTCTGGGGCACGTAATGAAGATGGAGGGCTCGGAAAATCTGATACTCACAGGACAGATTGAGGAAAAGAGGGAGAGAGAAAAACAGCGCGTAACTTAGCTGATGGGATTGAGAAAATGGATGGCAGAACTGGGTTTGGGAGAAATAAAAAAGACAAAACTTATTAACAGCTACAAGGGACAGGAAGATGTGTAGGACCATAATCGCATACATCCTGAAAGAACACAGCATATAAAAGAAGAAAGTATACGAATTATTGTTAAAGATGCTGGAACAATGGTCGGTTCCTTGGAAATATCCAGAAATGTCTACATGATTTCTGTCATCTTATTTTGTTCAACTTAACCTATCTATACTCCGCATCCTCATCATATTCACTTATTTTTACTTATTCTTCCGTTCATATCCCGCATCTTATTCGGTATCCCACGAGCATCGAGTGACTCTTAAGATTGGGCAATCCTTACTAAAATAATATGAAATTTATCAAAAGAAATAGCAATTCTAAAATTTCATATTAAGTTATTGATCCAAGCAATTACTTATATATATATATATATATATATATATATATATATATATATATATATATATATATATATATGTTGGTACTCGTTTGGAAAAGCCTCGGATAGCTCAACTTGCAGTAGAAGAAATCGGTACCCGAGGAAAAATGGGGAATAAAAAAAAAGAAAGAACCAAAAACATTAAACCAAAGCGAAAACAATCGTCCAGTGTTCAAACTCCAAGTCCAAAGAAAAAAAAAAAACCAAAACGAATAAAAAGACAACTACGTAAAGTGCTCAATACACTAAGCAGAGCAAAACCTAATATAATTCTAAGGAGCCAGGCAACAAACCTACCTAGTTTTCACCTAAACGGATCCTCAGGGTAAAGCCGATCCGTTTAGGTGAAACCTAGGTAGGTTTGCTTGGCTCCTTAGGATTATCTTATATATATATATATGTGTGTGTGTGTGTGTGTGTGTGTGAATATAAACTAAATAACGGGCTATTTGCAACTGCATATTCGTGCGATAACGTGCACACGCAGATAAGCAAATAAATATTTATTTAATTTAATTTATTGTGTAAAACAGAGCTATGAAGTATCTATTGATATATAGTAATAAATACACATATACCTACATTTTGTTCTTGCAACTTAAACTTTCATGATTTTCCAACTGGTCAGGCACATATGGAGATTGAACCGCTTATTACAGTTGTTTTTTTTATAAATACTGTGTCTCATGGAAGGAATATACACATATATTTAGGCAGCATACTTTTTCATTAAAGCAGTTTTGGTTAAATAATTTAGACGTACTATATCTATTTAGTATGTTTTTTTTTCCTTTCAACTTCACGAATTAATTGGTAGCTGTATAATATTGATCAAGAAAAATACTACTTTTTTTTATAATTTTTATTTTCCCAGGTACTTTCATTTCCATCTGAGACCATCTTCAAAGGGTTAAAATATCTGTAGATGTGTATACATTAGCTCCGTTAATTCAAAACATTTTTCACTGTTCGTTTAGACTGTAGCGTTTCAAATTCAACATTTTCAATTATGCAAGGGAAGTAACTTTTGTAATATAAAAAAGACAAAGATTTCAATTACAATATCTTAATTTAGTATTTCTATATAAAAATTTTCTGATGCAACCATTTAAGAACTTAAGTAATTCGTGGACTTGAAAGGATTAAAAATAAATAGATATAATAATTCTAAATGATGTAATGTTTAGCAAGCTTGCATCGCTAGATCAATTACGATTTTATAGTTAATTCGATCTTCAATGAGTGATCAATACTTCTGGCCTTGTGAAAGATCTAAGCTACGCTTAGAAAGTCAGAGAAACACCGAGAATAGAAACATAAACGATAACATTAATATTTTTACAAAAATTAGAAGACCGAAAATTACAAACAAAATGAAAATTAGACTAAATATTTATTCCGAAAAAATTAAAATCTCCAATCATATAGTTAAAAATAATAATTTCCCTCTGAGAACAAATTAAATAGAACAAATATTATTTACGAATTTAAATATCCAGTAAGGAATTGTATTCCTGGTCAGCCAAAATTCATAAACAATTATATAGCCCATATTAAAACATGTTTGACATGAAGACTCACACTACACCTTTATGACCATAGCTCAATTACGTATCATTTAAATACTCATAGAGACCTACTGAACTCTATTCATAACATACTTGTTGACAACACAAATATAATAGCATCGTCTACATGTAAAAAATGGCTAAAAATAATGGAAGCCTTATTAATAAAAACTAAAATATAACACTCAACAATATCAACTATGAACATGGACACAATATCTTCACCTTGTTTTGAAAATGAGATATAAATACATACATACAAAATGTATTTCTTGTTAAGAGTTAATATATTTCAACCTTCAAAATGGCTAAAGGTATAGCCGAAAGCGCTCGGAAAAAAGAACAATTGTACACTTTTTATATAATTTATCTACCGAAAACAAAACAAATTATAAGATCCCACGAGAAATTGTATAAAAAAAACTAAATCAAAGCATCTTGTCTGTCGTATTCAATGAAACGTGCAAGAAAGAAGGATTGCTGCCTAAACACAGACACACACACATTTATATATATATATATATATATATATATATATATATATATATATATATAATCAGCTATACGTTTCAATCATATATATATATATATATATATATATATATATATATATATATATATATATATATATATATATATAATACTTCTATTTCGATTGCTGCATCTCAGGTTATAAATCAGCGTGTTATTTTAGCTTTCTATGCAGTATCCGTCTATTCTAAAACTTTCTTGCCAACAAGACCCCCTCTGCTTGAGCCATAAACCACGCCCCTCCCCATTTTCCATTCGATGTGTATCCATAATTTCTCAAAGAATTCTTTCACACATTGCCCGACTCTCCGGACATTAATTCCCTATGCTTGTCATTAATGCAACTGACAAGATCAATGATTTATTATATTCTCGCTGGTTTTGGAACCGGCTGCGCGAATCAAGAAGAAAGAATTTTCCTCAAAGACTTCTTGTAAAATTTGTGGCCGCTTTCTCTTGCCGTTCTTCTAACAATACCAGGGATTGGAATGTAACAAAAGACTTGTATTCACTGGGACATTTTTGGTCATAAATCCTGCCGTTGGAAATATGGGTACGGCCAGTGTTGTTTCAGTACACATACACATGGACACAGACACACACATATACATGTAAATATTATGTACAAAATAATATATTTAAATATACATATATAAATAACATGTATACAAATATACAGCAAAAAAAATATATATATATATATATATATATATATATATATATATATATATATATATATATATATATATATATATATATATATATATAGAGAGAGAGAGAGAGAGAGAGATTAAAACGAATGTGTCTAAATATGGGTGTGTCTACAAAATGTACACAGTATGTATACAAGAAAAATAAACTACATACGGTCAACGACGAAATTATTCGTACACCGATTCCTTTTGAATATTTTTTATCTCTTTCTCAGTATATAATGCCCGTTTGATGCCCGAATTTTTAATATTTTATTAAGTACAAAAAAGGGAATATAAAACTCAATTTTCAAAACAATAGGTTAAATACAGCAAATATGACAGGCGAATTATGCAAAATAGGAAAAGACAAAATTATTCGTATAGTAGAAAATATCGTTTTAAATTAAAAATGATTCGTGTACGTATAAGTAATTGATCATTATTTTATCGGTGAAGACTTCTAGACAATAATGTGATAATTATCAATTGTGATAATTCCAGCAAAGAACATCATGTGATCTATAGAATGCCATCATTGTTATTTTTACGTTAACAACACGATGTGGAAGACAAACCGTTGACTTGAGGCTGGGAATTGTTAACTTCCACAAGTCGGGAAATAGTTACAGCTCTATTTCAAACCGGTTAGCTAACCCTAGATATACGGTATAATCCATAATAAAGAAGTTTAAACAGTCCGGAACGAGAGAGAAATTGCCCGAGCGTGGAAGAAAACACAAATTTTCACCCAGAACTCCACGAAAACTGTGTCGGGAGGTTATTATAAACCAAAAGTTGCTTAGATTGTTTTTGAAAGACATCGCCAAAAGTTTGGATACGATGGGTATCAGCGTAAGTAACTGCACAATACAACGTTGTTTAAATAGCAATGGGTTGTATGGAAACTGACCACGATGAACCCCTCTTTCCAAACCATGTTACATTGTTCGGTTTAATTTTGCCAAAATATTCTTGGACAAAGGATATTGCTTTTGGGAACAAGTACTCTGGAGTAATGAAACAAAAATTGAGCTTTTGTGGACATAATGAGAAGTGAAGATTTGGCGTAAGAATATTGAGTCTTTCCTCGCAAAAAACACAATGACAACATTAAAACATGGAGGCGGCTCGATGATGTTTAGGGTTGTTTTAGCTCAAGAGGGTTGGGACAATTAATTGTAATAAGAGGAATAATAAAATCTGCAGATTATATCAAAATTCCGCATGAAAAATCTGCAACTATCAGCGCAAAATCTTAATCTAGGTCGGCCATTTAATTTCCCCACAAGATAATGATGCCAAACATAAATTTAAATCAGTGACTGCGTGGTTTCAGAAAAAGAAGATTACAGTTCTGTTACGGCCTTCAATGAGTCCTGTTTTGAATCCTATTGAAAATCTATGGCAATAATTGAAAATTCGAATAAATCGTCGGTCACCAAAAAAACCTTCAGGAATTAAAACGTGCAACCATCGAAGAATGGAAGAAAATCCCACAAAAGACTTGTTCAAATCTCATCAAAAACGATTGCAGTAAGAAATAAAGATGAGAGGACTATTAATATTGTGAAAATTGTTATTTTTTTTTTTTTTTTCATACAGTAGGAATAAATGTTCTTTTCATATTTTGAATAATTCACCCATCAAATTTGTTGTATTTAACCAATTATTCTGAAATTTGAGTTTTATATTCCTTTTTTGTTCTTATTAACATATAAAAAAAAACTATCAGCATATGGGCATTAGGTTCTGAAAAATGGATGAAAATATTCAAAATTGATTAGTCTACGAATAATTTAATTGTTTACTGTATATATGTCTGCGCATTTATCTATCTTTATCTAACTATCTATCTATCTATCTACATATATATATATATATATATATATATATATATATATATATATATATATATAAAAAAATTATAGTAAAAATATATATTTTTCCTACATACACACACATATATATAAACTTCAAATGTATACATCTCTCTCACTCTCTTTATATATATATATATATATATATATATATATATATATATATATATATTGCTAAAAAGTGAAATGCAATGTCACTCGTTATCTATTGTCTTCTTGATTACTACTCTTCTGTTGTTCTCGTTCCTTAATATTGTTTCTCTTTTTCTTATTCTTTCACACTCAGTAACCCCGCGTGTCTTAGTGGCTTTACTACCTTGCTTGGGGTGGTATGATTAAAAAAGCTCCAGCACCTTCCTCAGTATAATCCTATACCACTTTATTACAACCTATCATAACACTTCTTCAAATTTCTATTTAGCCTAAAAACATCGAAGTCCAAATTGTTCCTTTCCACCCTATTCTCAGATTCCAGGCTAGGTCCTGATATTTTTGCAAATATTCGCTTCTTTTGAATTTTTGTCATCCTGTTCCAGTTATGATCTGAAGAATTTTCATTTCTTCCTACTTTTGTTATGTCATAACCATTCAGGACATTCTTTTTCTATGTCCCTGTCCATTCAGGACGTTGGCATTTATGGCTCTCCCCAATGTACTGGCATCTGTAGCTTTTTAAAATTTTTGTTATCCCTCCTAAAATTTGTTCCGTTATCCCTTTGCTCAAGCTGGCTTGGTAGGTTACTTCAGTCTGTTCTGTGAGTATCAAATTCTCCAAATCCTCTTTCCTCGTTGTGTGCCCCTAGAAATTTCAACTGTCTTTTCTTGATGGTATAAGTATCGATTTCGCTTCCATTTTCTCTAAGACTTTCGACATTGCGGATATGTTCGGTCTATGGCATTTCCAAAATCCATCTGTAGAATCATATGTCTGTTTCTTCAAGTCTCTGTGAGGAGATTGTCCAGCATTCACTCTCATAAAGACGGATTGATATTATAAAATAGTTCAGAAGTCTTTCCTTTGTTTATAATGATTTTTTTCTGTTTCATAATACTTTGCTTACATTTTGGAAGGCATATTTCGCTACCCCAATGAGTCTTCGGATTTCTGTGTCACCCATTCCTCTCGCTGTTCAAACACTTTCCGTCCGCTGTTAAAGCACTTCGCAGATATTTAAAATGTTGTACTTGTTTGATTTTGTTATCCCCAATTTGTAATTTACATATTGGGCTGTTACATTTTGCTAACAACCATTCGTCTTATAATTGATGTTTAGTTTTTTTTTTCTTCTTGCTTTCCCTCACTACCTTCTGTAGGAGTTCTTGTATTTTCCTTTCTGTGTCTGCTATCAACACTGTGTCATCTGAATAGTGTGGTCGCCAATAACGAATCCTGGTAGGAGTTCTAATTCTCTCAGAATCGCCTCACTGGAGAATTTGAATAAGTCCGGCGAGGAGACACATCCTTGTCTTACACCGCTTTCTATTTTCGTCTATTTACTGAATTCATTTTCTATCCGTATGCAGGAGTTTTGTTAGTGGTATAGGTTTTGTATTATTCTAATATCCATCCCGAATATATCAAGGTGGTCTAGCGATTCCAACAGTTCTCTGTGACGTATTTTACCAAAGGATATACAGAACTCTCCATGTATTTTTCGTTATTCTCTGCGAATTATGGTAACTTCTTAGGAAGTTTATGTCTGTTCCTGCTCTACCATTCCTTTCTATATGTGTCTCCTGAGTGATCTTACTACTTTGACTTTAGATATTATTTACTCTGTCGCCATTTTCTATACACGGGCCTCATATAATGTTTTGTATGGATTTTTGATTATTTTCTCCTTGATTTAGTTTGGGTTCATGCGTTTGATCGGGTATCCTAAGATAAGGGATAAACTTTTACTTTTTAAGTGTCCTCTGCGTCAACAATTCAATTGTTTGTGATAATTTCTATCCTCTTAATAAGTTCACTACGGAGTTTTTTGTTAATGTTCTTATATATTTTGCGTAATTCAATTTTTATGGCATTTAACTTCAATTTATATTTCTTCTTTGGCAAATTGGTTACGACTACCACTATTAGTCATCGTTTTTAATTAGTATTACTATTTCTATTAGTATTATTATTATAGCTATAGTAATAGTATTAGTAGTAGGACTAGTAATAATAGTGTCGGTATTGTTGGTGTCTGATATTGTAGCTGAGACTTACCTCGGCAACGCAAAAGAGCCAGAGTCGCGTGTATGCTTTCAGTGGAGTGTGGAGACGGCGAATTGGCGAGCTTCGGACTGAAGGTGAATCAGGCAGCACTATGTGTTGATAGAAGTGGTGGTGTCGCTTGTAGACATTTTTAATGGCTGGTTCTGGGCGTTCATTGGTTAAGCGATGGGAGGGTCATGTGCATGAAATCGCGGTACACTCATTCAAGGGGAGTTTTTCGCTTCTGACGAGGAGTGGCGTATGTGAGATTGAAACGTGGAGAGAATTGTGAATTTGTTTTGCCAAGTGGATCTATTGGACTTGAATATAGTATTTTTTTTCTTTTCCAGTGTGTACATCCAACCAGTTTTCACACACATATTTTCTTCAGTTCTTTAGTTAGTGCCTCCTCCGTCCCCATTATTTATTCTCCTCCTCCCCTTTATTTTACTTTCATTTTCATGTTCTTTTTTTTTTCATTTTCTTTCTTTTATATTCTTTCTTTCATTTTCTTATATTTTTCTTTCCTTTTATATTTTCTTTCTTTCTTTTTTTTTCTCTTCGTCTCCTTCTGCTGCTTTCGCTTCTTCCTCTTCCTCCTCCTCCTTCTTTTCCCCACATATCTTTCTATCTTTTACCACGAAAACTACGCGTATATTCTCCTCCTCGTCCTCCTACTTCTCCTCCTTCTCCTCCTCCTCCTCTTTCTTCTTCTTCTTCTTCTTCTTCTTCATAGAAAAGGCACATTACAGAGGTCGGAGAGTGACTGGAAAGCCGAGATGGCTGCTTAGGACCGATAATGTTGCAGATTCTTTCAATTTTGTTAAGAATCTCTAGATAAATATCAGAAGCACCAGAGAAGATGTGACAGCAATATTCGAATGGTACACTTATAAACGTGCAAGATAGATACTACCAAGAAAGAAATAGTCTAATATGACACAGTAGAACAACATTTCTAGCACCAGACTTAGTAACACATTCAATATAATCATTCCACTTCATCTTCGATAGACCAAGAAGTGAGTTGCTCTCCTGGCTGTTAGCGTCACACAGGTTAATGGAAAGGAAAAAAAAATTAAATATCTCCTGATGGTTTCTCAATGGCGTAGGTTGTTTCCTTCTGTTGCTACATAGTCTTATGTATGGTCCATTACCAGCAAGATATTTCTCGGTGCCAAATCACATACCTACATCCTGCTCGAAAATCCCGACGGTTTTTATAAGCTTTTCAAGTTTCTTTTTAATCTTGACAGAAATCTTCCGATTATCCATTATCCATATACATGAGAGGAATCAGCATTTCTTGCAAAATGTTAAAATTCAAAATGTTATATATATATATATATATATATATATATATATATATATATATATATATAATGCATAAAAGTTTAATGTTCAGGGCTGAATTGGACCAGTGGTCAATACACGTGTATAAAAATTAGGAAATCAGTTGATTTCGCTACATGGGTTTTAACTTTACAGTATCATCAGTCGATTTTTATCAATTGACCTCCTAACGCAATGAACGTTATATTATTTTTTAAAAAATAAATAAACAAACGAACGGAGTTGGCTGTGAAGAAAAAGGAGAAGGAGGATGCAAAAAGGAAGAAGGGGTAGAAGGAAAAAAGCAAATGCATTATAAATGTATCAGCTGGGGGGGGGGGTTAGAAAGATCCAATTCCATTCATAAGGCGTTTGGCACGTGAAACAGGAGTTTCAGCTATTACAGTTCAAAGAGCAGTGAAAACGACTTTAAAATGAAAACGTGTGGGGTAACTTGTTACTCCAGGACAGAAAGTTAGAAGTTTAGAGTGAGCGAAGATCATCTTGAAATCTGGAATATTTCGAAAAATGACCCCGGAATAATATATATATATATATATATATATATATATATATATATATATATACTTTATTTCAATTTTTCAAAAACTTCCGATCCTTAGCTAGGATTAATTAATGATGAACATGTCATTTTCGCTTATGGTCGTTTTCATCACGATTCTTTTGTTAAAATTGGAGAGAAATTATAGATCTTTATTGCTCAAAGTAAAGAACAATAGTGTTATAGAAACCTTGAGGATTCCAGTAAGATATCTTCAATCATTTCTTAGATACAATGATTCAAAGCAATCTAACAATTGGACAATTTTGGTTTTACACGGTTTGGGCAATATTGCTCTTACACCCGGTATATATATATATATATATATATATATATATATATATATATATATATATATATATATATAGATATAGTGTGTGTGTGTGTGTGTGTTTGTGTGTGTGTGTGTATTGGTCGCTCTACATTAGCAGTAAGTCAGTTTACAAATAGGTAACATAAACTGCTGAAATGCAATATAGGTATTTATCACTCTCATTTTTATGTAGTAGACATCATTTTAGATTACTACATATATGCCTTGGTGGGATAATTCGATTAAAACAGTGATAAATAGATAATAATATAAGCAGTTTATCTTTATGATCAAATGCCGCATATTTGATCTCACCTTGTATAATCTTCTGTATATACGAATAAAAATAATGATAATAATAATAATAATAATACCACCCAGACCCGGTTATGGAGGTAGGACCTGTTACAATTCTATGGGACTACACAATACACACTGACAGAACAATCAAAGCCAACCGCCCAGATATTGTTATTAAAGACCACAAACAAAAACGTGCCTCCTTATTGATATGGCAGTCCCTGCTGACTGCAATGTATCTTTGAAGATATTCAAAAACTTGTCAAAAATACAAGGACCTTGAAATAGAAATCTTGAAAATGTGGCATATGGGAACATCAACAATCCCTGTTGTAGTTGGAGCCCTAGGACTGGTTGGAAAAGATTGCAGTAGACTAATTGAAGGGATTCCTGGAAGTCCATGCCTCAAGGAGATACAAAAAATTGTTCTGGCAAGTACAGCCCACACTTTACGAAGGGCTTTATCTATGTAATTTCTTTTCTTTTTTTTTTTTTCTTTTTTTTTTTTTGTCAGTGGAAAGTGTCATGTTGACATTTCTAACCTTAGGTCCCTGGGCGGGACCCGGAAAGAAATGTGTAAACGCTAGAAATCAAAGAAAATAAAAATGATAATAATAATAATAATAATAATAATCTTTTATATGTCATGTCCTTTCAGAATGTGTTGGATCATGGCTCTCTACAGCTTCCTGTCTTTGTTACTCTAAGTATTTATATCTTCCAATACCTCTCTTAAACTCATTAAATATGTTACTCACTTTTAAAAAGGGAGTCCGTTTCGTAAATAGCATCGTCTGATTGCTCCATTGATATGGATCTCAGGCATAGCCCCAAACCCGATGAGAAATAACGAAGCATTTATACATAATCTATTTCTCAGATCGATAGATAAAATTTGTATATTCTATAGGTTTTCGCCAGACCGACTTTCTTCGAAACACGTGTAATCACAAAAAACTTTACCAAGTAATAGAAACCTATCACTATAGTTTTTTTTTTTTTTTAAAAGACAAAAATAACAAAACAACAACACAATCACGATGTTGACCTTCCACACTACATTAAAGAAAAGGCTAGGAAAGAACCCACCCCCTCAGTACTGGAAGTTGCTATAACAACGAGTGCACTTAAGAAACCTATTTTCTTAAAAATGTTTTAAGACAAAGATTTTTTTATAAATTTTAACAACAGTGGCACTGTCTGCTCAGTCAATGAATGTCGAATGTTTCCTTATAAGGAAACAGCTGCCATTACCATTTCTTATCTTCAGTATGTCCTGTGAGTATTAAATTCTCTAAGCCGTCTGTATTCCTTTTTTTTTCTTGAAATTTCAACTCTGATTGTAGACCTTTTCTTATTTTCCTCAAAACATAATCGTTATTCACAAATAATAAAAATAAATTTAAGACAAAGATTTTTTTTTTACAAATTTCAACCAACAGCGGCACTGTCTGCTCGGTCAATGAATGTAGAATGTTTCCTTATAAGGAAACAGCTAATAGTATCCTTACCTTCAGTAGGTCATGTGAGTGTTAAATTCTCTAAGCCCTCTATCCTTGTTATTTTTTTCAAGTTCAACTCTCGCTTCCTGATTTTAAGTCTAAATTGATTTTTTCTTATTTTTCCTTCGTTGTTCATAAATAATATAAAATGAATTCTGTAAACATACAAACATCGTGAAAGATTTTTTTTTTTAAATTAAAAATGAAAACGTATTGCTGGGCAAAAGTTTGTCCGTCCGAGCGTTACGTTGTGCCAATTTCGCCTCTGTGCTTCCATAATTAATCAATTATCGCAAAATCTCTTCTTTGCCAAATGAACGGAATGCATTAAAGATGAGTTTTTTAGTTAATTACTTGTGTCCTGAGAAAAGTACATCCTTTTCTGAATCATTAATGAAATTGGCGGTGACGGAGCGCGAATTACAGCAAGAGGCTACCTCACCCTTCAACCTCGAGTACATCATGCGACAGATTTCTGGACATGAAAAAGTATCTAAATTCTACCCGGACCTCAAAACTGGCTGCAAGTCAAACATCGTTTAACAATACGAAAACAACGTTGTGCTAGGAAGAAAGACATTGACAAGAGGCTTCACAACAATATCGACAATCGTTAAAAAAAAAGAAAAAAAAAAGACTAAAAAGATAATACTTATCTACATTTATATATTAATTTATTTGAATAAATGTTTAAACATGAAAACGTTCTGACCAGGTCAATGGTTATGTTTATGAATCGATTTTCTTAAGACGATAAAATCTCTGCTGAAACCAGTTTCCCGCCGTAACGTAGATTCCTTATGCTTATTTTCATGGTGATTTTTCTCACGAGCTTTCATCTTTGGTTACCTTGACTTTACAAATAATTCATTTTAGGTCTCCATAACAAATCTGATCACTTTTAATCCTCTGAGGGAAACTTTTTTGCCGTCCATCAGTATGGCTGATGCTAACCTCCAGGAGAGGGACTCTTGCGATTTTTCGGGCTAACGTTTTCCACTGACATAAAGCAGAAAGATTATACTGAAATCATTTCTAGCACAGGTGCTAAGAAAGTTGGTTCACTATGTCGTGTTAGACAATTTTTCTCACCGGAATCTAGCTTACATATTTACAAGTCTGCCATTCGGCCATACTTACAATATTACTGTCACATATTGTCTGGTGTCCCTGCTATATATTTAGAGATCCTTAATAAAATCTAAAGAAGAATTTGCTATGTTAGTGGTCCTGACCTGGCATATCAGCTTCAGTCACTTTCCCACCATAACAATGTAGCTCCCCTTTGCCTTTTTCTATAAATATTTTCTGGGTAATTGTTCTGATGAGCTTTTTTGTTTGTTATCTAGACTCCATGAATATAAGCGCAGTACTAGATTTGTGGAGGTTCATATCTTTTTAAAGCTGAAATGGCTAGATGTAACCGTAAGTTCTATGCTAAGAGTTTCTTCTCGCTTGTGGAACACTCTTCAGGCTTCTTACTTTCCAGTGATTATGAAAAATTTAAATGTAATGTCAATCGTTATCTACTGTCTTCTTAATTCCTGCTCTTTTATTAATCTCTAACTCTCTCCTAAATAAAACTTTCTTCTTTCTCATATTCTCTGACATTCAGTAACCACTTGTGTCTTAGTGGCTTTATTGTCTGGCTTGAGGTTAAATGATTACAAAAAAAAAAAAACGTTAATTCTCCTTCGCAGCACGGTGGAGTAATGGATAGCGGCTCGGATTAAGGAATCGGAGAGATGAGTTCGAATTCCAGTCAAATCCATTACATTCACTTACCTGCTAATAACCTTGGGAAAGGTATGAATCCTCTTCTTCTCCCCCCAGCTATGGATAAATAGCAGCACAAACCGGCTTCCATAGGCTTGGAAGGAAACTTGTCTACTGCAAAAAGAAATGGCAAGAAATCTGCCTCGTCAGTCATGAACGCCTAAGCGTGTATCACGCATGGCACATACCTGATATTTTATCAATAAAAAATGTGCCTTCTATGAACATCATAATCTATAATAGAAAAGAAGTTCTGATACACTGTCCCTCAAGCATTGTCCTCGTGTGACTTTACAGGTGCGTATGTAATTCAGATGCATATGTCTGTGCCTTTTACGATAGACTTATATCTACTTATGTCTGCCATTCAATATACACACAAGCACACGAACATACACATACTCACAAAATTAGACTGAATTTCAGCTGACATTAGCATTATGCATTGCCGTCTCCCAGAGTTGGAGACGAGAAAAACAAGTTCATTTTCGAGGACCCTAAAAATAAATCAGATAATTTTAAGATTTTATTGAACCTTTCAGAAATAATTCGATAATAAATGGAATTATTTTTAAAGCTTTATTATTTTTTAACGCTTATTTTTATTTTCTTTTAGATTCTTGCAGAAAGATTTTTAGGTCTGACATTGGGTAAATAATATACACGCCCCCCCCACTCAAACGTACAAGGACAGAATTTAAATGAAATTTAAAAGAACATATGTGTATCGATGGCTAATTTCCGTTTCCATCTGCTAACAAAACTTGGGTAACAGGAAAAGAGTGTAAGCCGATCCAATGAAGTTATCTTTATGACTTCTTTTAAATTTAAACTGAATATATTTTTGAATCTAATGGATTGAGGTTCGGACTGAGGAATCAGAGAGCCGAGTTCGATTTCCAGTCGAGTTCATTGCAGTCAACTTAGAACATTACTGTTATAATAGTTATAATGAATTGTGTGACGTGCAGATTATGGGAAAAAAGATGAAATGCAACGATTGACCCTTTACTAGAAGTTGCGAAGATTGTGGTGTTCAAGTAAGCATCGTTGCGGGTACCTGTCTTACAGAGTTGCAGTCCTAAGAATAAGAAAAGCAATCCGTGTGGAGCTGAGTTCGAATTCCAGTCGAGTTCATTATATTCACTTACGTGCTTGGGAAAGGTATGAATTTATCTCCCTACTCCCCCGTCAGCTATAGGTAAATCGCAGAACAAACTGAGTTCTAGAGCCTTGGTTGCTAACCGGCCTAAGAGAAGGAAAACTCTAAATTCAAACCAGCCCGGAGTGGGTTGGGCTCCCTTAAGCTATCTTGCCCAATCCACACTACTTCTACCCTGGCTGCAATGCCATACGACTCTAATGAGTTAAGGGACTCGTAATCGTGATATTTTCTTATAGGTGTCACAACGTATATCATGCGACCGTTGAAGACTTAATTTTAAAGCTTATTTTAACAGGGTCATACACGAAATATAAAATTAGCCTATGTACTGCTGACCCTGGCAATGCCATTTCTCATACTATATATCCATTTACTGTAGTTAAAATGTACAGATGTATTAAAAAATAAACATGATTTTGATAAAACTGATGTTTTACTTAACTGTATCTAATAATAATTCATGCAATATTCATTATTTTTTATTATCGTCATATAAAATACAAACATAGCGAATATACATGTTTTGCATTGTTGACATTTATAAGATGCTTAACTGTTTCTCGTTCGGTTGTTTATGGTTGAATGCGTTTACACAACGTGTATAGCGTTACTAACGATACTTTTATCATTCTCTTTTACTTTTTTAACTCATTTAATGTTGTAGAGTAGTTTTCACAGTGGATGCTTGTATTTCACTAAGTCGGTGCTAAATTAGGTTCGACGTACAAAATAATAGTTAATGACGCAGCAATCTAGTTGTAGGGCTCATACTTTAATGTCCGACATCGACTGACTCACACAACTCACTGAACTCCCCTGGCGACTGCTACTACTACTACTACTTATCTGTGGGAGAGTCTATTTACAATAGAAATAGGTACGTTCCGGTATAACATTTAACTAGAAGATGAGATAAAGAAATAGAGGAAAAGAGGGTAGTCTGTTGTAATTCGGTCTCTCAAAAAAGCAACTTGCATGATACAGAGATATATGATGAAATCATTTTTATAAATGAAAATTTGGAGACCGCCGATACCTGAGATCGCGTGTTACATGAAAATATAACGGTATTTTATATATAGCAATTTAGATTTAAAAATTCATCATCTTGCCGTCAGCGAAGCCATAGGTGTGGAACTGGTTTACATAATCAGAGAATGCAACGGAAATAAAAACAATACTCTAGCTTTGTCAAGAACAATCCTGGCAAAACATATTACAGATATCAAGGAGAAAAAATCTGTAGAGAGACATGACACTGAAAAAGAAAATATACATTATGTACGTTATTTACATTATTCGGACTATTGTCCTCATCTTTGTCGCCATATTTATCACAACGTTTCGGCCGTTGTACGCTCCGCCCTTCTTCAGGGGGTTGGAATGTCGAACTGGACCCTTTATTTCGCTCACTGGGGTAGACTGTTCTAGTTCCACGTGCCATGTTTAATGGATGTCAGTTACCATTTATCTCCTGTTAATTTCCCTCGGAAAGTTCTACACTGCCTTAACCGGGTATTGAACTCGCACTCTTTGTGTCCTATCAATGGATCTAACCAACGCCTTTATCCACTGTGTCATGTGTCCGAATAATGTAAATAATGTACATAATACCTCATCTCAGAAATATAGACAGACATTATGTTAGGATTGTATTATATTATACTTATAAAATCCTGAAACAAAATCTCAAGGCGATATAACATAAAATAAATTTATTTCATGCGTATACCAAAATTATTTTATCCTACGATTGCTACATGTTATTAGACAGGTAACAGATTATAATTATTGTATATCCATTGGTTAAGAATCCAGCTGAAATCTTACTGAATTTGGATGCTAGCTTTTTGCAAAGATTATCTCCTTTTGAAAAATGTGAATTTTGATTTTATGAGTGTATGATTTTTGTTTTCTTCAATTATATATATATATATATATATATATATATATATATATATATATATGCTATATTTTATTTTCATTATCTTAGTTTATAGTACATATTACTATTTTAATTACAAAAAGTTTTCGAAAAGCAAAAGATTGACCTATTTACGTAATTTTCTGCCTTCTCGCATTTCGCCTTTTTCGTTTTCTTCACTCGTTTCCTTTTTCTCTCTCTTTTACCTTATCTTCTGTCCTTTATTTTTCTTTTGCCTTATCTTTTGCCTTTTCCTTTCATTGTCTTTCTTCCTTTTCTTCTCTCTTCTCATTTTCTTCTCTCTTTTTCGTGTCTTCTCTCTTTTTATTTTCTTATCTCTTTTTCTTTTCTTCTCTCTTTTTCTTCTCTCTTTTTCTTTTCTTCTCTCTTTTCCTTTTCTTCTCTCTTTTCCTTTTCTTCTCTCTTTTCCTTTTCTTCTCTCTTCTTTTCTTCTCTCTTTTCCTTTTCTTCTCTCTTTTTCTTTTCTTCTCTTTTCTCCTTTGCTTCTCTCTTTTGCTTTTCTTCTCTCTTTTCTTTTCCTTCTCTCTTCTCCTTTTCTTTTCTCCTTTCCTTTGCTTCTCTCTTTTCTTTTTCTTCTCTCTTTAACCTTTTCTTTTCTCTTTTCTTTTGATTTTCCTTTTCTTCTACCTTTTCTCTTTCTTTTCTTTCTTCTACTTCTTCTTTTTTCTTCTATTTCTTCTGCATTTTTCTTTTCTTTTTTGTCTTCTGCTTTTCATTTTCTTTTTTTCTGATTTTTTTCCTTCCTTTTTTCTTTCATTCTCTTTTCTTCTACCATTTTTTCTGCCCTTCCCTTCTTTCGCCTTTTCTTTTCTTTTCTTCGCCCGTTTCGTTTTCTTCCGCCTTTTTCCTTTACTTAGGCTTTTCCCTTTTCTCCTGTTCTTTCTTCAGACCTCTCCTTTTTTTTGTCCACTTCGATATACTTTTTTTTCGTTTTGTTTTTATTTCTTTGGTAATTTCCTGAAGCTATCTTTAAACAATCACAATTTTATAATCAGCTGAAAACTAAAGTGATCAATCGGCAGCAATTTCGACCAAGCTGCGGGAGAATCAATAAAAATGTTGTAAGCGCAAGTCATTCGTAAGCCTTTAGATCTGAGATAAAGATGCCTGACTGCACCTTTCTTTTCTCTCATTACCATTGGTCAATAATAATTGCAAGTTTAGGTCATGCATGAATTGCCGGCCTTTGTTCATACTGCCGTTGACTTTCTTCCAGTTTGGTGTATCTCCTTATTCTCATTTCTGCATTTGTGTATCTCTATAATGAAGAGTTCTACAAAAATCATTTATTATCGAAATAAAGCACATTGTTAATAAAATATTATGTTATATATATATATATATATATATATATATATATATATATATATACATATATACATATATATATATGTATCTATATTTATATATAATTAATATCAAATTAAATACATTCTTCGTTATATATATGTATATATAAACACACATACACACACACACACATATATATATATATATAATACAAACACATACACACACACACATATATATAATACACACATGTATATAATACACACATATATATACACACATGCACACACACACATATATATATATATATATATATATATATATATATGTATCTGTATTTATCTATAATTAATATCCAATTAAATACATTGTTCGTTATATATATATATATATATATATATATAATACACACATACACACACACACACACATATATATATATATAATACACACATACACACACACACATATATAATACACACACACATATACATAATACACACATATATATATACACACATGCACACACACACACACACATATATATATATATATATATATATATATATATATATATAAGTGATAGAAATTATTAGGAGGATTTGAGATAATTATAATTAAGTAATTCATTAAGTCTAGCAGAAACCTCAACAGAATGTAGAAAGCACTGGACGGCCGTTTCGTCCTATATTTGGGACTCATCGGCAGTACGCATCCTATATTTGGGACTCATCAGTGAATGCGCACTGCCGTAAACTTACTTTAAACTTAACTCAAAACAAAGCATTTGCGAACATATGTTTATATGGACTTTTGTTCTTGTTTTAGTTTGAGGAACACGCACATAATGTTTATAAAAGTGTTTTTTGATACACCTTGTATATGTGGGGTTTACATTTCGCAAAGATACTTTTACAATTTTAATAGTTTCCAAAATAATATATATTTATATATTTTAGTCCTTGTTTCTGTTTTCGTTTCTACCGATGGCTGTATCAGTCAAAGTTAAAATATTAAAGAAAAAGGAAAAATAAAAATTCATTTAGCCATCATTCAAAATGTAAATACCTTGGCAAACCAAGACAAAAAGAAATGAAGTCGGAAAATTAAGTTTGATTTGTTATGAAGAATTGGCAGGGCCTTTTGGAATAAACAGTAATCTCTGCCATTCAATTTCGAACAAGCTAGAACCCCAGTGAATTAGAGATGGCAACGATTATCTCCCTTAGTAAGAGATAACAAGTGCAATGCCTTACCCTCAGATGACAGATCGTATTTTGCTTCGAGCCATGATAAAAGAAATTCCAGACGTAACGATATTAATTTCAGATTAGTATGTATGCTCTGCTACAAGTTACGCTTCGTCTCTCGCTCTCTCTCACTCGTTTTCTCTGCCCTATCTCTCTCACTCCCTCTCTCTGCCCCCCATCTCTCTCGTTGGGCATCCTCTCAATCACAGAGCTATTTTCCACAGTCCATTACACATTTTAACTATTAGTAAATATTATTTTAGATTATTATTTTACACTATTATTTTACACTATTCGGACTGTTAATTGTCAAAATGACAACGTTCCAGCATGCTCTAGGTTATATATACTGGAATTTAGAACCGAACCCTTCATTTCTTTCACCGGGGTAGTTTGTTCTAGTTCCACGTGTCATGCCTCTTCTGGATATCCCAGTTTTAGTTATTTCCCTTTAGTTAATCACCTCTTCAAGTTTTTGGTCACCTCTGCTGTGGCCAGGTATTGGGTCAAGTCACTGGATTAATTTAACCAACATTGTTATGCATTAGGCCGATATTTTACTGCTATTTCAACTATTATTACTAATTAAATATTGCTAGAAATAGGCACCCGTGTTGGGTATGACGATAAACTACATCCGCATCCTGGATAAGACGAGAGACTACATCCGAGAGCAAGGGCTCTGATCAAGAGGTTTTCAGGAGAGTGAAAGCGCATCTTAGTTGCTGGTGTGGCGTCTGTTGTGGTCCCAGCTATGGGCGAATAATTAACCCCAAACTGACGTCAAAACACTATGAAAATGTATAAATAGGTTGTTATAAAAGTATATTACCAGCAATGAATTTTGGAAGGAAAGATTCTTACGAACAATACATTATTACCAGCAATATTACTCTTGCTCACACACTCTGTAACTCCTAGTCTCACTCCCGCCTTGCTTTGGGGTGATATGCTTTAAAAATTCTTCATCTATCTCTATATATACATTTAGCCAGCTACTTAGTTACTGTAGTCTATTATATCACACACACATATATATATATATATATATATATATATATATATATATATATATATAGTCATCCACTGTTGTATCACAGTTCATCAGTGTGGATAAACATCCGATTGCTTCAAGCCGGGATCGAAACCCGACCAATTTGCCATCAGTCAGAGATTCTACACACAATCTATCGTAGCACGGCGGAGAAAAAGGGAAATGTTAATGTTTTTACTATAAGAAAGACGTCAGTAGCTAGGAGAGCACGATTCTTGTTGAAGAGCATTGTATTAACAGCAGCCACTGTTTATAAAATAACATCTTTCACTCAATCGAATTATTTCGAGTGCATATATATATATATATATATATATATATATATATATATATATATATATATATATATATATACACCTGTGTTTGTGGGTAAGATGCAGTCGGCTTTGAAAAAAATCATTGTTATCCCACAAAATTGCTAATGCAATATTCATTCGATGAAAAAAGAAAAAAAAGTATTCTTAAGATTCAAATTATAAGATCAGAATGGGTGATAACCCGGTAAAAAAAAAAAATCTTTTAACTGATGATAATCACAGCTTACATCTGAAAACGCATTAGCATTTGGTTTATATTCTAGGTGCATTTTTAAAAAAAAAAAAACACCAGAATCCTCTTCCCGTCATTTGCGGATTGTAATTGAAACATCTCTACAAACTGGCAACAAGAACAACAATATCAACAAGAACAAAGCTATAAAAATATATAGAGAGAGATAACTGTATGAGATCGATTACATGTTCACACATCTTAAACGCTTGGCCTTGTATCGTTTGCCCTTCGAAAAGATGGCGACTGACCAACGCGCCGACATTCAGCAGAATGCGTGGTCAACGGAAATCAACGAACAAGCATGTAACAGAGAATTAGATTAAAGCAGAGAATGCTGTAAATGTTGATAAGGCATTTATAACCCCAAAGAGATAATAGTTAAACCCCAAAGAATAGCATAACCTTCGGCTGTCAGAGGTTATTGGCCTCAGCAAAATATTGATATAGTGCTGCAAAAAGAACTGGGGTGATTCGGAATAGAATTAGATAAGATAGGCGCTATGGGAGATTTCATTCGAAAGAAATACGTATATACTGGATGTAACAGCAAAATTGTCCAAATCCTGTAACATTATAATTGTCCATTGCAAGAAATGCTTTAAAAAACACTCCACTAATTGTTTCTTTTTTCCATGTTTTCAGATAAGACGGTTAGCCATCTTGATACCATTTGCCGTTAGAATCATTGAAAAACCTTTTTGAATGATTCAGCTAGAAAGAGAACCGGCTAAAATCGTTTTGTGTCAGCACCACTATGTCTTCCCAACTGAACAATGGTGAGAGGAAAAAACATCATCTAGGCAAGATTAATTTTTACTATACGAAAGACGTATGAGCAGCAGCCACTGTTTATAAAATAACACCTCAATTGAATTATTTCGAGAGCATATATATATATATATATATATATATATATATATATATATATATATATATACTGGAAGTAATGGTGCCTGCATTCCAACTCTGGCTTCCATCTTCAAATCCTTTCAAGTAACCATCCAGAGGACAGAGAATGAATTTAAGAAGGAGGGAACAGTCTAGAGGAAAACTGGATCAGAAGGTCACATCGGCTAGAGGGATCATCATTTCGACTTTGAGCCAAAGAGATCAATTAGACAAGATCCAACACAAGTCATAGGACGTTTCGTGCGTGAGAGAGGAGTTTCAGCTATGGCAGTCCATGAAAAAAAGACTTTAAAATGAAATCTTACGTGAAACATGCGCGACAACCTGTTACTCTGGCACAGAAAGTTAGAAGGTTGGAGACTGCGAAGATCATCTTAAATAATTTGGAAAATGATCCTGGAATAATATGCATATATATTTGAACTCTATTTCGATCCTCAGCTGTGATTAATTAATGATGAACATGTAATTTTCGTTTATGATCGATTTCATTATGATTGTTTTTTTAAGCTTCGAGAGTAATTATACATTCTTATTGCTGAAAGTAGATTCCAATAGTGTTATAAGAATGTCGGGGAATTCCAGTAAGATATCTTTAATCATTTCTAAGATACAACGATACAAAGGTTAATCTTACAAATGGACAATTTTGCGGTTACACGATGTAGACAATTTTGATGTTACACCCGGTACATACATAATATCTATGCCAATGTAGAGCTTACGCTGCCTGCCTATATTCATATATAATAACAGGGCGTGTGTATTTTTACTGTTGCCAAAATTAAATAAGTACCAAAAGAGACAAGCAGCCTTGCAAAAAACAATAGGAATTGAAATATATAGAAATAAATTATTCCTGAATAGAGCACATCGAACATTTACATTATTGACATATATACACTATTGTACACAACATTGTTGACGTTGTTATCACATGATAACAACAGCAAAGATAAAAATACAATCCCCATGTAAACACATTTGAAAATTCTGTAATGGGGTTTCAGATATAGGTATTCATCATCAGTTAAAAAAAGGGATTGATGGATTAGATTTTACGGGTTATCAACCTTTTCTGTAATTTTTTTTCTGTAAGAATTTTTTTTTTTTTTTTTTTGCGAATGAATATTGCATTAACGATTTTAAGGGGGATAACAATTTTTTCCAGATACACTCTAACTCATCGCTGGTAGGGGGGACGGATTCATAGCTTTCGAAACGGTATTTGTGCGTAAGTGAATGCAAAAAATGTCACTCGAACACGTCTCTCTGATGTTTCATTCCCAGTCGTTGTCTATTCCAACAGCTGCACATCCACAAAATTGGATAAAGAAAACGGATATTGTCGTTATAAATTCTTTGTAAACGGGGACTAGAATCCGCTTGTAAATAGTTACAACTGGTTTAAACGATAATTCTTGTTAGTACTATAGTAGCACATAATTTGAACTATATATATATATATATATATATATATGTGTGTGTGTGTGTGTGTGTGTGTGTGATTGAATAGATTACAGACATTATATCTGCTAATTTTTAACAAAATCCGTTCATACTCACGAATAACCTTACGTCTATTGACAGTAAAGGATGAGAGAAATGTGCTATAGCTGTTTAAATTTCTTTTATTTTCATTTGCCAAGTACTTTCGATCTTTATTCAAGAGCATCTTCAGAGGTGCAAGTGGTACAAGATGATCTTTGAAAATACACATCTCTGACCATTCGGCCATTGCGAGACATCTAAAACAGTCCTGTCCGCATTCACGATTTTCACGTTATTTTTTTTTGCGTTTTCTAACGTCGTTGTTATTTTTTTCTGTGATTTTAATTGTAAAGCTTTAATACAAAGTTGTGCGTTTTTATCCATCACCGTATTTTTTTCAGTGTGCTTTTAAATGCAAAATCAACTTAATTATTCCCATTAACTCCTCCCCATTAACCGATATATTACGTAAAACCAACATTATATCGCAATTTAAATGTCCCTTGGGAGAATGTATCTCCGACAAAAAACAAAACAAATGCACAAACAAGAAGGTTTACACTATGCATGTCTGACGATTCGTCCATTGCGAGACATTTACAACATTCCTGTTCGCATTCACAATATAAAAAAAATTACTAATCGACAACACAACAGTCGTACAACATGAAAACAACAAATTTAGATTACAGATACTAGAAGCAATTTACATTAAAAAGATTAAAGCCGGTACTGAACAGAATCAACTATAAATACTGCAATAATATTCTGAAATCCCTGTAAAGGAACATTTTTTTCATGCTTTAATGCGCGCATTACCATGACATTATTACATAGAGAGAGAGAAAATTCCATAATGGATAATTTTTTCACGTTCTAATAAACATTCAGCACATTGTAAACCGTTTTGCATTTAAAAGCATAATGAAAAACTTACGATAATGGATAACAACGCACAATTTTGTATAAATACTTATATTAATGAACAACATATAGTTTTGTATTATTTGCACCCCTGAAGATGGTCTTGGAAAAAGATCGAAAGTACTTGGGAAATGAAAATAAAAGAAATTTAAACAGCTATAGCACATTTCTCTCATCCTTTAACATCAATACATGGAAGGTTATTCGTGAGTATGAATGGATTTTGTTAAAAATTAGCAGACATAATGTCTGTAATTTATTCAATCACACATACACACACAACCATACACTATATATATATATATATATATATATATATATATATATATATATATATATATATAAACAGAATGTTGCCGCTTTTACATACGATCTGTCAATGATAGTGAGTACTTTTATCATTGAATGTGAAACTGTATACTGGGTTCGATGGATAAATTTTCGTCTATATTACTCAAAAATGAAAATAATACTGACATCTAGGTTTAACTGATATATTTACCAAAATTACACAAAAATATCATCAATTACTGAAGAGGAAATTAGTTCAATAACATCACCATTGGCCTCAACCATGGCATCTCGACGACTGCGGAATCTCCTGTAATTCATCTGGACGGTCTTTTTGTTCAAGTTTGTGAATGCTGCCATAACACTTGCCTTCAGTTCATCTTTGGCGCTACAAGGAGTTTTGTTGGTTTCTCATTTAACTACACCCCACACATAATAATCAAGCGGGGTGCAGTCTGAGGAGTGAAGTGGACATGTGTAAGGGGTGATGTGGCCACAAATATTCTGACAGGCATGACTGGGTTCTCTGGCTTGTATGACATGGTGCAGAGTCCTGTTGCCAGATATAGGATCTTCCAGCAGCTACCCTCTTGACCCAGGGCAGCACTAAATCCTCAAGGTACTTGATGTAAACCTCTGTGTTGAGTCTCAGGCCCTCACCGTCAAATTCGTGAGTTCTTTTCTTATTAGAACGATGAAAGTGAGTTTTCCAAGTTGCCGTACTTTCATAATCACAATTAGACACACCCAACTCTGTCTGAAATCTCTCCACTGTCGTCAGATTGACACCCATACCGACAGAAATGTTCGTATTTGATCTTCCGGCGCGAATGCCAAGCAGTATAGCATTCCAAATTTCTGGCGGAGTGAATTGCATAATTTCGGTCTTTTTTTCTCACCAACTGAGCCTACTGTGTAGTCGAGAAAATAGAAAAAACGAACAATGCGCATGTGCGAAATTAAAATTATGAAATAGCGACAATTCACCTATCGCACACTATATAAATATATGTGTGTGGGTGTCTGTGCGAGTGTGTGTGTGTGTGTGTGTGTGTGTGTGTGTGTGTGCGCGTGTGGGGGGGGGAAGAAAAAGAAATACCGAAATACTCAGGCATTTCAGTTTGAATATTTATCTTGGTGTATCATTTTAATCTACTACATAAAGTGTTATTTTCGCACTATTGATATTATTATTATTATTATTATATTCGTTTCTGTGTGGAGTGCGTTCCAGCTCTATTATATATATATATATATATATATATATATATATATATGTGTGTGTGTGTGTGTGTGTGTGTGTGTATGTATGTATATATATATATGTGTGTGTGTGTGTATATATATATATATATATATATATATATATATATATATATATATATATATAAGGGGGGGCGATATAATGTCTCAAGTTATTTCATATCACTCGCAGTCTATTTGAGAGTCGATATTTCTGACCTGATAAACAGACTTACAACACACGCATAGACACACACATGCACTTTTCATTTATATATAACTTTTTTTTTATTAAAAATGAAAGACACGCTTTTCTTTCTTCTTGTTTTATTAAAAGTATATCTGATCAAAAAGTATCGAGACTGTTGCAAATGTTGATAGGCTGTACGTATCAAAAGCTTTAGAAATCCGAGTTTTCATCCGATTTTTAGGAATTCTTATATGAATAGATATTGTTATCTGTTTAAATCCATTAGGAGGGTGATTTGAATTTTGTTTAAATATATGGGATTGTTATTTGCTTTTCTATATGGTTTTTATGTATTATTATTTCAATTATATGCTATGTCTAGAAAATTTACTATTTTTAGGTTTGACTTTAGATCTGTTTTCTGACAACACTCGTTTATTGACAGTACTTTCGTCTGCTTCAGTTACTGTCAAGAAATGAGTGTTGTCAGTTTGGTCGTCAATATCTTGTCGACATCTCGGCATTTTTCTTTTATTTTTGATGAAGGCTACGATTCAAATTAATACAAATTGTTGTCATGTGTACAACACTTACAATTTCATTGAAATCATAGAATTAAGAAAAATGTTGCTGGGAATGTCAATCGGTACCAACAAACATGATTTTTTTTACCTTGTCTCTAGATTGTTTTTACTGAAACTTGGAGGTCCCTCATAAAACAATTAGATCCCGAACATAATAATAATAATAATAACAAATCAGTTGTTACGTAGTGTTGCGTTAAAAGATGAAGCCTATGTTTCTTTTTTTTTCTTGCTGCACAGGACCAATGCTTGCTGACTAGAAATTACCAAGCACACCTACTAAACATTGTGCAGAGCACATATGCAGATGATGTGATAAATATGCAGATAGAATTGACCATTCTGTATCAGGTTGCACAGTGTTAGCACCCACTGAATATAAAAGTCGGTACGGTGGAATTGGTCAATATTTGTGATGGAAAATCTGCAATATTTACTTGATGGAAACTGCATGAAACTGGTATGAACATCATCCAGATCATGTTACAGAGATAGGACATGTAACACTTTTATGGGACTTTGCAATACATACAGACAGAACAATCAAAATATATCAAAATACAAAGATCTTAAAGTGGAAATCACAAACATATGACACATGAGGACATCAATAAGTAGTATTGTAGTTGGAGCCCTCGGATTGAATGGAAAAGGTTCCGATAGACTCACTGAAAAGATTCCTAGTAACTCATGCCTTAAAGAAATCACCCCAAAATTGAATACATATGTACATGTAAACATGGCGACAAAGATGAGGACAATAGTCCAAATAATGTAAATAGTGTACATAATACCTCATCTCAGAAATATAGACAAATAATAATTTATATTATTATTATTTATGAGTATCTATGGGAAGAAAACTGATACATAAAAAGAAAAAGCCTTGCATGGAACATTTGATCAAGAAAGCCCAGACGTGGAACACAAAGGATCATGTTGGCTTAGGAAACCAAAGAACCGCCTTAAGAAAAGTTGTTTTAGAAGAAATTCCTTCAAAAAATCTATTGATAGAACAGATTATTTATCCTTGTGAAGACTGTGTATAAAAGTTGCTGAATGTATGCAGCACAATATCAGTGGCTTTACTCAGCTTGCAACAAATAAGTACAGATGACGCCATGATAAAATACACTTCAAAATACATTGGGGACTAATCATGAAGTGTGGCTTTTATTGCGCAGAGATTTGGTACGAACATTTAGTACTGTCAGTAGCAGAAAATATGCAAGGGAAACTAATGCGAGATACAAGCATCTTGATTTTAAGCACTTGGAGAGTAATCGTCCACAAGTTCATCCACGAATGGATCATGAACACTGCGAAGGTTTATGTTGTAGAGTAGTTTTCACAGAGGAGGCTTGTATTTCGCTAAGTCAGTCCTAAAAGGGTCCGACGTACAAAACGTTAGGAACTTGCAATAATAGTTAATGGCGCAGCAATCTAGTTGTGATGGTTGATACTTCAATGTCCGACATCGACTGACTCACTCAAAACCACTGAGCTCAAATGGCGACCGCTACTACTACTACTACTTATTATGTGTGGGCGGGTCTATTAATAATAGAATAGGTACGTTCAGGTATAACAGTTTAGCAGGCTAAAATACAGGGGAATAAAGATCTGCCAGAAAATTAGAGAAATTTACCTGGCAACGGCTCAAGTTCTTCCTTTTCAGGTTAGCGCATTCAGAAGTATTTCCAGGAATCTTTATGCCTCGCAACACGTCTTGGAGATACCTGATATCATAATGCGGGCATAGGCAGCAGTACTGCTTGAAACAACTTATGTGTCGAGGAATGGTTTGTGTTTCTAGCATTTGGGTAGGAACTGAGATAGAACCATCTTCACACTTCCGAAACATCTAAGACTATATATGTTCCCAATCATTTTAGAATTCGGCATATTCCTTTGATCTTTAGTTAGTTATCATGGACATTGCCCCCCCCCCCACCAGCATTGACTGAGATAAATAATGGGACATTCCTGTTTAATCGTGCGGGTAGATCTGTAATAGCTTTCCTGTCTCTTGCCCACAAGAAGAAAGGATATATCAAGGACGCTGTTTGGTTTTAGGTAAATAAATAATTAAAGAGCGAAAGATGAAAGGAAGAAAAAGGAAAATAAAAGAAAGAATAAGTGTTGTAATTTTGGCTAATACTCGTCGCCAAAATGTTAGAACCTAGGGAAGGTTAGTGTATAGAATAATCACACGAAGGTTGGTAATAAATGATAACACTTAGGACAAGAACAACATACATGAGATTCGCCAGAAACTAGAAATTTACTGCTAGAAGTGAGTCAGGTGAATTCAATAATGAATATCCAACTGCGGGATATCTACCAATCACTCCACGCGGTCAGATGGGAAACAAGGCCGAATTTAATGTGGGGTATCCGAGCCCGTAAGACCCCGCGGGGTCGGATAGCTGTTTAAACGAAATTCTGCCCTTCGACCCCTCGTCTAAAATCCTCTCTGCCCAGGGTCGGATATATCTACCAACCGCCCTATTTACCGAGACGAAAATTCCGTGCCCTTCGAAAACGGGGTCGGGTACAGCCTCGTCCTTAGACACAGCCTCGTCTGGGGATCCTTTCTGCCCAGAGGCAGTGAGTTTGACCAGCACAACTGCAGACGAATCTCCGACTGTAGACCAACATACAGTATTTACTACTGTATTTATATGAATGGAAACATACTCATTATCGTCCGAAAGTATGCTACAACTATAAGCAACAAAGAAATAAACAACACAAAGAATGAAAGCAAAAACCAAAATAAAAATGAAAGAAAGATGAAAAGAAAACCAAAACACAAAATGAGAATAAAAATTAAAATCTAAAAAAAAAAAAAAAGAAAAAAAATCGGGATAAAGAGTGAAAGAAAACACGAACCAATAGAAAAAAGTAAGAAAGAAAGAAAGTAAAACAGAAAAGAAAGAAAACCAAGAACCAAAAGAAAGAAAGAAAGAAAGAAGAGGAACGTGGTGGAGGAATAAAAACCTCGTCCATTTTGAATATTTTCGTTTGTACCAACTTACTTCTTTAAATATTGACCTACATTCGTATTTATGATTGATATTTTGTTAAAGTTTTTTCGTTCAAATACTTTAACGATGCGATAAGGAAAAAATGTGTATTTTTTGTGACTCAACGAACGCTCGTTGTTACTTTTGGGATGTCACCGAACATTCGTTGTCACTTTTGGTATGTCACCGAGCATTCGATGTCACTTTTGGGATGTCACCGAGCACTCGATGTCACTTTTGGATGTCACCGAGCACTCGTTGTCACTTTTGGGATGTCACCGAGCACTCGATGTCACTTTTGGGATGTCACCGAGCACTCGTTGTCACTTTTGGGATGTCACCGAGCACTCGTTGTCACTTTTGGGATGTCACCGAGCACTCTTTGTCACTTTTGGGATGTCACCGAGCACTCAATGTCACTTTTGGGATGTCACCGAGCACTCGTTGTCACTTTTGGGATGTCACCGAGCACTCAATGTCACTTTTGGGATGTCACCGAGCACTCGTTGTCACTTTTGGGATGTCACCGAGCACTCGATGTCACTTTTGGGATGTCACCGAGCACTCGATGTCACTTTTGGGATGTAACCGAGCACTCAATGTCACTTTTGGGATGTCACCGAGCACTCGATGTCACTTTTGGGATGTCACCGAGCACTCGTTGTCACTTTTGGGATGTCACTGAGCACTCAATGTCACATTTGGGATGTCACCGAGCACTCAATGTAACTTTTGGGATGTCACCGAACACTCGTTGTCACTTTTGGGATGTCACCGAGCACTCAATGTCACTTTTGGGATGTCACCGAGCACTCAATGTCACTTTTGGGATGTCACCGAGCACTCGTTGTCACTTTGGGATGTCACCGAGCACTCGATGTCACTTTTGGGATGTGACCGAGCACTCGATGTCACTTTTGGGATGTCACCGAGCACTCGTTGTCACTTTTGGGATGTCACCGAGCACTCGTTGTCACTTTTGGGATGTCACCGAGCACTCGTTGTCATTTTGGGATGTCACCGAGCACTCGTTGTCACTTTTGGGATGTCACCGAGCACTCAATGTCACTTTTGGTATGTCACCGAGCACTCAATGTCACTTTTGGGATGTCACCGAGCACTCGTTGTCACTTCTGGGATGTCACCGAGCACTCAATGTCACTTTTGGGATGTCACCGAGCACTCGTTGTCACATTTGGGATGTCACCAGCACTCGATGTCACTTTTGGGATGTCACCGAGCACTCGTTGTCACTTTTGGGATGTCACCGAGCACTCGTTGTCACTTTTGGGATGACACCGAGCACTCGTTGTCACTTTTGGGATGTCACCGAGCACTCGATGTCACTTTTGGGATGTCACCGAGCACTCGTTGTCACATTTGGGATGTCACCGAGCACTCGATGTCACTTTTGGGATGTCACCGAGCACTCGTTGTCACTTTTGGGATGTCACCGAGCACTCGATGTCACTTTTGGGATGTCACCGAGCACTCGATGTCACTTTTGGGATGTCACCGAGCACTCGTTGTCACATTTGGGATGTCACCGAGCACTCGTTGTCACTTTTGGGATGTCACCGAGCACTCGTTGTCACTTTTGTGATGTCACCGAGCACTCGATGTCACTTTTGGGATGTCACCGAGCACTCGATGTCACTTTTGGAATGTCACCGAGCACTCGTTGTCACTTTTGGGATGTCACCGAGCACTCGATGTCACTTTTGGGATGTCACCGAGCAATCGATGTCACTTTTGGGATGTCACCAAGCACTCAATGTCACTTTTGGGATGTCACCGAGCACTCAATGTCACTTTTGGGATGTCACCGAGCACTCAATGTCACTTTTCGATGTCACCGTGCACTTTCACTTTTGGGATGTCACCGAGCACTAAATGTCACTTTTGGGATGTCACCGAGCACTCGATGTCACTTTTGGGATGTCACCGAGCACTCAATGTCACTTTTGGGATGTCACCGAGCACTCGTTGTCACTTTTGGGATGTCACCGAGCACTCAATGTCACTTTTGGGATGTCACCGAGCACTCAATGTCACTTTTGGGATGTCTCCGAGCACTCGTTGTCACTTTTGGGATGTCACCGAGCACTCAATGTCACTTTTGGGATGTCACCGAGCACTCAATGTCACTTTTGGATGTCACCGAGCACTCGTTGTCACTTTTGGGATGTCACCGAGCACTCGATGTCACTTTTGGGATGTCACCGAGCACTCGTTGTCATTTTTGGGATGTCACCGAGCACTCGATGTCACTTTTGGATGTCACCGAGCACTCAATGTCACTTTTTGGGATGTCACCGAGCACTCAATGTCACTTTTGGGATGTCTCCGAGCACTCAATGTCACTTTTTGGATGTCACCGAGCACTCGATGTCACTTTTGGGATGTCACCGAGCACTCAATGTCACTTTTGGGATGTCACCGAGCACTCAATGTCACTTTTGGGATGTCACCGAGCACTCGTTGTCACTTTTGGGATGTCACCGAGCACTCGTTGTCACATTTGGGATGTCACCGAGCACTCGTTGTCACTTTTGGGATGTCACCGAGCACTCAATGTCACTTTTGGGATGTCACCGAGCACTCAATGTCACTTTTGGGATGTCACCGAACGCTCGTTGTCATTTTTGGGATGTCAGTAAACACTCGTTTTCACTTTTGTGATATCAACAAATACTCGTTGTCACTTTTGTAATACTCATTGTAGTTGAGACTTTGTAATCGCAGATACAACTATAGTTACGTCTTCGAACAATACTGGTGTCAAACGCCTTCAAATAACACTCGCACTAATAGTACTTGCTCGATAATACTCGCTCGAATAGTAATCCGTATAGTGATCCGAATAGAGAAATAGTATAGTAAATAGAGTAGAGAATAGCGGACCAGAGTAGAGAATAGTACTAGAGGATAGACTAGAAATAGCGATCAGTATAGTAATAGAGGATAGAACAGAAATTTAGTCCGAATAGTAATAGAAATGCGATCATTTAGACGTCACGCGGCTTCCTACTTATACGTTTCCTCTATTGTCATGTGGTCTACTTAATTCAATAAAGGGATCGCCTGTCTTTGCTCACTGGCGATCTATGTTCAATCTCAAGTGTCGGTCGGCAACAACACTTTATTCCTATATAACAATTTTATTTTAATCGGAAATCTTGTAAATAATCTTATTCAATCCTTAACTTATGCTTTCGTTGGTTGATTTCGTTATCGGCAAAGCAAGCCCTATGGTTATTTAATGCCGAAATCTAAATTTTTTGCAAGTATTCTTATGCTTTCAACTACAAATATGTTTACATAATTTCATACTTTCAGGTTAATGGTATGCTATTTTAGATATATAGTTTATATATCATAAAATGTGTTGTTGCTAATTTTACTGTAAAAATGTATTTTTATATTTTTTTAGTGTTGCATTGATTTTCATGTTGCTATAAAATATATATTGCTCCCTTTATTATACAAATGTAATGCTCATTTTTGTTTGGAGGTCTTCACTATTTGCCCCTATCTGGGACCCTGACAGGTGCCATCACCCCGGGTCAGGCCAGACGTAGCAACAACAGTAGTTTCTCTCTTCAGAATCTCCAGTGTCCCGATCGGAAGTCTTTCTTCTCCCATGTAGTTTATTGCCATACCCAGGACGACTTGACTTAAGAATATGAGAAAAGTCATATAGTAAATCCGCGATATTTTCGCGTGTATTTCTAGTTAATATGATTATTCTACATTTCCATTGGAATCATTGCCTACGAGACGGAATCATTTTCGGTGAATGTCCTCAGTATGTTTTTCAAATGATTGATCATCGCTATACTTGATCAACAGTCTCATTGGTCGTTATTTGTACTGTATTTAAACCTTCTTGTTTCTGCTTTCCAAGAATGCATTGATTGGTGCATATTTGGAGCCACCCAGTTCTTATCCTTCCCAGACCACATGCTAAAACCAGCGGGACTGCCAGGGTCTCATAGCCTTGGTGACAATAATGAAATGAGTTTTTCTAGAATTCGCAGTTGTATAACTTGTTAAGTAGATTGTTTTGTTTTATTAGTTTTATTTTTATTTCAATTAATATCATTCAGAGCTTCCATAATCCGGGAGTCAAATACTTGATGCAAATCATGATGAATCTATGGAAGCACCCGCTGTTTATATTAATATTTAGAGTTGATATACAGCTGGTTCGTTAGTTACAATCAAAACAGCTGAACACCATGAATATCACTGACAATGTGATGAATGAGAACAATAACAGTACTCGGTGTTAGTCGATAAATACGTGTTATATTTTTCTCGCCCGTGTCCATCCTTTCAAATATATAAATCAACCATTCTCCCTTGGAATACTGCATGGTCGATTTGTCAGGGAGACTTCCTGATGTTATCAGACTGGGGGGTGCGGCACCTTTGTAAAGTGCCTGAAAACCATACCAAAGATAGACCCAAGCCTTGTAATGGAAATTGGGTAGACGGAACCTTTGGCGGCCGTTGATAGCTGTGCTAACACGAAGTTACAAGTCATCGTGGCCGAGGGCTTGATCGTGCTGGCCTTGTTCAAATTGTTGATCACGTTAGATAACACGCTCTTCCCCAGAAACTATAACTAAGGTCTGTTCAACATAGTTGCAGTATAAACAGGTGGGCTCTGTGGATGTTGAATAAACACAAATGCGCGCTGAGCAAGCGTCTGCAGTAGGGATTGGCTAGCCGCTTTAGTAGACAAGTATACTCGAATACGAGTGACAAGCTATACATACATACATACATACATGCATACATATATATGGTCTGGACCCCCCCCCTGTTCATCTTAAGGTCCTCGACAAAATCCGGAGATGGATATGCAATGTAATTGGCCCTGATCTGACATCTCGTTTATAGTTGCTATCTCACAGACGAGCCGTCTCCTCCTTTTGTCTTTTCTACAAATACTTTCACAGTAACTGCTCCGAATGGTTCCCAAACTGCATGAATTTAAACGTGCTTCTAGGTTGGCATCTCAGTCCCACCCTTTCGCTGTCGAAACTATTCTTCTACTCCAAAAGCTTCATGTGAAACTCCCTTTTTCTTATTTGCTTCTCTGATAGCTATAATCCCCAACTATTCAAATGCAATGCCAATCGACATCTCCAAATGCCTTGATCTATTCCCTGTCCTTCACTTCATACTTTCCTCTATCATGCCGCTTTACTCCTGTTCCCACTCTCTGTAACTCCTTGCGTGTTAGTGGCACTCCCGCCTTGCTTGGGGTGAAAAGCTTAAAAAATATCTATAACCATTTGAGCCCTGCTTTCTTGAAAAATTTTAACCCTTCCGCCTGAGCCAATACCTGAGTCAAAATTCACAAATAATTAGTTCCAAGGTAGATATATAGAAATAGTTACAAGTGTTTACCTACTGTTCAACCGCTGGCTGGGCATTACGTCATTTTTCTCTAGAAAAAGACAATATGTATAAAGGTAAAAGACAATAGAAAAATTGTATTATTAGCCGACGCGTTTCGTCCAATATGGATTTTTCAAGGCAAAAACGAAATGAAATTATTAAAAACAAAGTAACTATAAGCAACAAACAAAATGTCCTCAGCAACTAGAAGAATTTAGAAAACGCTATTGTATTCATATTGTCAACTTATAGTATTTGACTTAATTTTCAGTTGACAATATCAATACAATAGCGTTTTTCTAAATTATTCTAGTTGCTAAGGGCATTTTTTTTTTGCTAATAGTTATTTTGTTTTTAATAAAATCATTACTTTATTGCCTTGAAAAAGGTCACAGTGGACGAAACGCGTCGGTGAATAATACAGTTTTCCTATTGTCTATTGAAAATAGGTTTATCAAATCCAGTAACTATTATAGCTCTTTTCGCTAGCGATGGGGATTTAATTTCTTACATTTTGTTTGAAGTAATGTGGAAAGTCTACATTTAGTTTATGTTTTTATTTTCTCTGCGAGTTGCATATGCTGGGAGCCATTCAGATTGATTCATTGATTGATATTACGGATTATCAACCCTTTATTTAAAGCCAGAAATTATTTTTAGATTATAAGAATGTTTTGCTGATAATAACAATTTACGGACGCAAGTCCTACTAATTCACCAATAGCTGGGGCATAAAAGGTGGATCCATACCTTTCCCAAGGATGTTTTCGTGTAAAGAACACGACTGGAAATTGAATACGTTCCAATTCTAAGTCATTATCCATCACATACCGACAACAGAACGTTTATTCCTAAGCTGTCAATCATCTAGGTACTAGCTAATCACGACGTTGCATAACGTTGCTGATCGTACGGAACTGGAGTCTCAACGATATGACTATAAGCCTCCATCAATTAAGAAAGGATCAATATTTGCAGCTAATAACCCTGAGGCATGTCACCGAATATTGTAATGGCAAAAAAGGAAGGCAAATGCAAAAGAGAGAAAAGTGGCGGCAGAGGACACAAAGCTTGACAGCAAGGTTTTAAAATAAAGTAAAAAATAAATAAATAATAATATAAAAATAATAATAATAAATAGATAATAATATAATAATAATTATATTATATTAAATAAATAAATTATAATATAATAATAATAAAATAAATAATATCAATAAAAGAGACAAAAAGAATGTTTGGTTGAAAGCTTCAAGATATACCTTCAGGATTGTCTTTTGTGAATATCAGGATTAAAGCGTTGGTTAGTGAATGGATTTGGTCACATAATAATTGTGAGTTCAATCTCTGTGCCAGGTTGTCATATATAGTCACGTAGTGGGAAAAAAAGAACTAAACATAGCTAAACAATTAACGAGATTGATTTTATTCCAAGTGTAATGAGAATAATCTATCACCGTAGATTAAATAAAGGGCTCAGTTCGATCAACCCTGAAGATTACCCAGATCGATAAACACCTGACGAAACCAGAGGACAAAAGTATCGAAACGTTGTGACAAATATGAAGATATTAGTCCGATTATAAATAATGTAAATTATTTATGACTACTGCTCTAAGAGAGTCAGACAGATAATTTTAACATATAGTATTCTGTAAGCATCTTTATTCACCCAGGAGAAAGTTTATCCCGTCACCATATGAGACTGTCAGATAAATGATTGGATTTGAATTTTGCGGTCGCATTGTTATGACCTGCTTTGGCAACAGATCGAATGACCTTGTTTAAAATTGAGAACTCAGAGATCTGCAGCTGACAAGGACACAATGTAGAGAAGAAGAGGATTTAATATTCATGGGTGCTGAAGGTTAATAGGAATATTTTTATTAAATTTCTATTGAACACGATTTGCGTAGTTTATTACAGTTATAATCTTAACGACAGAAGGTACGCGGATATCATTTCTCTTTGGACTGGAGGTGAAAAATCAAGTAACGTCATTAAGTAACGTCATAACCTATTAGGGTTTTAGGGGCTGCAAACGAACACCAACTGAAGTTTCAATGATGTTTTCCGGACAAGATAATTTACCGGCACCCAATCCTCTCCAGATTTCTTTTAAATTCAGATTTTTTTTTCTCCGAGGCCGGTTGCCAGAAAAGAACATAGGATCCAGTGTGTCCTGCTATTTACCCATAACTAGTAGGAGAAGAGATAGATTCATACGTTTCCCAATGGTTTACAGAGGACTGGGAACAAGAGCAAAGAGCCGTGTTTGAAGAAAGGATACAGAGAAGAACGGGGAACAAGCTCAAAGATGTCGATTGGCATTACACTTGAATATTTGAAGATCATAGTTATCGGGAAAGGAAGCAAGAGGAAGGGAGTTCCACAGACAGGAAGTGCGAGGGAAGAAGCTGTTTGAGTAGAAGTGACGGTTACGTTTAACCGTTTCGACAGTGAAAGGGTGGGACTGAGATGCCAGCCTAGTAGCTCGCTTAAATTCATGCAGTCTGGGAACCAGCAAAAGTAGCTCGTCGGAAGAGTTGCCGTGAAAATACTTGTAGAAGAGTGTTGGGGCGCACCCACCTTCTGTCTGATAATGGACTTATCCCTCTACGATATAAGTCAGTGCTAGAGAGAGTAGTTGTGTTGTGTGAAGGATCAGGTTCAGCGACAGCAGTCGAGATCAGGTTACCATTACATACCGTTGGACTGTAGACTTTTGCTATTGTTACTTACTAACCGGCGTTCCTTATTACTAATCACTCTGTTGTTAATTACCTTTTACAAATATACCAGTATTTATCCCTACAACTGTGTTTGTCTTTATTCGAATACACACACGCGGTAACACTCCCAACAACTCAATAAAGAGACAGAGGGAATCCACGGCATGTCTGTGAGAAAGCGACTGTAGAGTAGATGCCAGATCAGGACCTATTACATTGCATATTCGTCTCTGGATTAAGGCTGGAAAATGTCGTTAGGTACAAAACTAAAGAGTGTTGAACTGTTATGCGATATCAATCCTCTTAAATGGCAGGAAATTCTGCAGAGAGATGAAGAAAAGACTAAAGTTAGCAACAATATGGTTCTACAGAAGGATAATGAGAATTCCATGGCCAGGCATGTAAGCAACAATAGACTTTTAAGGAAAAAGTGTCTAGAACACGGAAAGAGAAAGGTGGGCATGGAAAATTTTGACAGGACATATGGAAGACAAGAAGGATAGGCTTTGGATCATCTGTTTTCATCCAGGAGTTTCAAAACCAATACATTGACTATCTGTCTATATTTCTGAAATGAGCTATTATGTACACTATTTACATTATTCTAACTATTTTCCTCATTTTTGTTGCCATATTTATCACAACGTTTCGGCCGTCGTACGCTCCTGCCTTCTTCAGGTGGTTGGAATGTCGAACTGAACGCTTTATTTCTCTCACTGGGGTAGACTGTTCTAGTTCCACGTGCCATGTCTAACTGATATCATGATAAAATACAGGGGAATAAAGATCTGCCAGAAAATTAGAGAAATTTAACTGGCACCAGCTCAAGTTCTTGCTTTTCTGATTAGCGCATTCAGAAGTATTTCCAGGAATCTTTATGCCAAGCAATACGTCTTGGAGATACCTGATATCATTGGTCGGGCAGGCGCAGCACTACTGAACCCTTTATTTGGTTCGCTGGGGTAGACTGTTCTAGTTCCACGTACAATGTCTAATGGATGTCAGTTATCAGTTATCTCCTGTTAATTCACCACTCCAAGTTCTCCATTGCCTTAACCAGGTATTGAACTCATAACTCTTTGGGTCCTGTCACTGGATCTAACCAGCGCCTTTATCGTTTAAGAAGGCCGGAGCGTACAGCAGCCGAAATGTTGTGATAAATATGGCAACAAAGATGTGTACAATAGCCAGAATAATGTAAATAGCGATTCCTTGATTAAATTATAAAATGAACACTGAACTTTCTGATTTCAATTTGAAGAAATGATGTCTATCTTTTAACACCTACCTGTCGCGTTTGAACGAAGGTGGGACGCTTGGCAACAAGACAAATTTTGCTAAAAATTACAAGACAATTACGGAGGTTATGGAGAGTTTATAGTTTTGTTGTTTTCTAAGTACGAAGATTTAGTGGAAACGGAAACAAAAAGGATACTTATACGTGAAATCAGAAAGAGCCAGTTGAAATTTCTAGGGTACAAAGGAAAGAGGGCTTGGAAAATTTGACACTCACATAAGATATTAAAGGCAAGAAGCCACAGTCTATCTACCATACGTTAAAGGTTTATCGGAAAAGATTCAGAGGATCTGCGATCCGTACTAAATCAGCAAAATATCTAGATACATTTTCGCTCTAAGGAGAAATCCCTGTCGAATCAAACCAAACACGAGGGATAAAATGACCAAAAATTTCGTGTACTCTATTTCTTGCAGTCATGGTAGTGTATATAAAGTTGAAACAAGTCGCCCTTTAAAAGTAAGGCTGGAGAAATATTGGAAAGCCGTAGTGAGGGTGAAACTATGAAGTCTGGCATATCTGACCATGTATAGCAGGAAAGTGAAAGTCATCAGCCGCTCTGGAATGAAGTGAAAATAGTGAAAAAGAAAAAATCACTGAAAACTTAGAAGTTTGCAAGTATTTCACTATTTCATCAGTTTTTAACTTAGCTAAACTCTGAATGCGAATCAGTTGCGATTTTAAAGTAAATTTTCTTCCTTCTCCTTTTGATGGACAGCAGATACTTGGCGAAAACAAAGTGTCAATAAGAACATCTATATATTACATTAGTCAGAAAGTCCTGACTTACGAAAAAGTTTAGGAAAACAACAATATTTTATAGAACAACATTTATTCTTCAAAATAATCTCCATCATTCTCGATGATCTTCTGACAGTGATCAGCCAACACCCGAATATATCCCAGATATGAGTCCGCTGGCTTTGAATAAAAAAAAATGGTACACAAGCTTTTTTCACTTCATAAAAAGTGTTGAATCGCTGGTCGCGGAGGAAGTATTCCATTGAACGGTATAGGCCATAATCACTCGGAGAAGCATCGGGACTGAATGGTGGATATGGAAGAAGCTCAACACCGTCCATCTTTTTGAACTTTTCAACCTGGTAGTGTGTGCCTTGCATTTCCCTTTTTGGGGACAGTCACGGAGCAATAATCTCAGCCGTCTGCCGAGGAGAGGTAGTACCTGGAGAAATTTGAATATGAATAGAACTACACACACATATATATATATATATATATATATATATATATATATATATATATATATATATATATATATTCATCTTATTATTCATCTTATGCAGTGTTACATTAAAACATGTACATTTCCACTGAAAACCTCATTAGGTGGGGAATCACGGTGTTCACCCACCTGATTCTCCACCTGATCAGACGTCTAAAAAAGGTTTCCCCTTTTATGACGTTGAAACAAAAATGTACAATTTTTAGTGGATATGTGCATCTTCTAATGTAACACTGCATAAGATGAATAATTATTTACGACCTCTACTTTGTGTATTGAGCATTGGTTATATATATATATATATATATATATATATATATATATATATATATATATATATATATATATATAAAAGAGAGAGAGAGAGAGAGAGACTTGTTTGAGTATACATTATGGTTTTTTTTATAAACGACGCGCATTACGTCTACCGGCCTAAGAATCCAGGGACTTGATCCGGAGAGCACATTCTAAAGCACAGGCTGTTTTGTAGCTGTCATTCATAAACAGGGCGTCTACTCAAACATGTGCATCCCCTAATAACAACCTTTAAAGTATATATAACAAATAACTAAAAGCATCCAGGTGGCAGGCGTAATTTAATGTCACCTTTGGAAATTCTCAATGAAATAATAGAAGTTAAGATGAGAAAAGATGACATTGAGACTGAAGACTAACATCGCATTTACGTTTATGAAGATCAAAGTTGATTGGAACTCAAGATGCAGGAAAAGCGTTCCACAATCGGGAAGTGCAAGAGAAGAATCTGTTAGTATGGAACTTGCTGTGGTTGTCTACTGTTTCTCGGTTAGAATAGATATAAGCCACAAGTCAATAATATATTAAGACAATTGGTTGAAATTAGTTGCCATTTCAGTTAAAAACTAAATATAAATGAGAAAGAAGCAATTTGTTGTTGAAAGAGGTTAATTAGTTGAACTGCAGTGGACGTTAACTATGCAAATTAAGGGTTTTGTTATATTGCGAGCAGAAAAGACGTGTGGTGTGTATTTTCTTTTCTTTCAGACTAAGAGACTTGATTTCAGGCAGTCTCGATCTGAATGTCAATATTGTAATGATGGGGGGTAGAATTCATTAATGAATTAAATTAATAAATTAAAGAATGAAAAAGGAATCTCTGAAAATAATAAAGAATAAAAAAATCATATATTGAGAGAAAAGAATTAATTAAACGATCAAAAAATGAAAAAAAAAAAAAAATTTTGTTTTGAGAGGAAGATGAAGAAAGATTGTAAATAAGAGTTAAAATGTGAAAGAAAGAAAGAAAGAAAGAAAAAAGAAAGAAAAAGGAAAGAAAGAACGAAATAAATTTTAACTGCTGTAACTGTAAAGAGAAAGAAAGAAAGAACGTTTAAATGCTTTAACTGTAAGAAGGAAAGAAAGAAAGTTTAAATGATGTAAGAATAAGGAGAAAAAAGAAAGAAAGAGAGAAAGTTTAAATGCTGTAACTGTAAGAAAAAAGAAAGAAAGAAAGAACGTTTAAATGCTTTAACTGTAAGAAGAAGGAAAGAAAGAATGTTTAAGTGATGTAAGAATAAGGAGAACAAAAGAAAGAAAGAGAGAAAGTTTAAATGCTGTAACTGCAAGAAAAAAGAAAGAAAGAAAGAACGTTTAAATGCTTTAACTGTAAGAAGAAGGAAAGAAAGAATGTTTAAGTGATGTAAGAATAAGGAGAACAAAAAGAAAGAGAGAAAGTTTAAATGCTGTAACTGCAAGAAAAAAGAAAAAGAAAAAAAAAAGAAAGAAAAAGAAAAATAAAGTTCAAACCAACGATTAAAAAAGAACAAAACAAAGAATATGTAAATAAAAATAAATAAAAATTAATATTAAACAATAAAAAAGAAGAAAAAGACAACATATTAAAGATTAAGCAGAAAGAAACTAAGGCAAATGATTAA